>APFE031272974.1:4841-15817 GCA_000404065.3 Pinus taeda | reverse complement strand
GGCAAAGGAATAAATAACAGATTTGCGACAAAAACTACATCCAAGTTCAGAACTGCAAACGAGCCCAAGGCCAGTGAACAGCAAATCAGGTTGGATAATGAAGGAACAGCAAGACCTCCTTTACAGTGTTGGGGTTGTGGAGGACCTCATTATATTAAAAATTGTCCATAGCGAAAGGGGACTGAACAGTTATCCCAAGTTCATGAGGCCTCAACCGTTGGCAAAGTGGGTCGGAGCGTACCCAGAATCAATGCAGCGTTGGAGGATCGACAGGCGAAGTACCAGCCAACTATGGTCGAGTTCGAAGGTAAAATTTCAAACCTTACCATATCTGTTTTGATTGATCCTGGGGCCACGCTAAGTTATGTGAACACAAAAGTAGTGGAACACTGTAAATTACAGCCTGTTAAATTTAAAAATCCTTGGTTAGTGCAATTAGCTACTGGAGCCAAGCGACAGGTAACATCCCAGATCAACGATTGCTCTTTCACTATAGCAGACCAGCCAATAACAGCTAACCTGAACATACTTCCTTTGGGTTCTTATGATATTTTAATTGGAATGGACTGGTTGGAAAAGCATTGGTCATTAGTTGACTGTAAAACCAAAATTATCTATTACAGAGATCAACAAGGAAACAGCAAAGAAATGCAAGGAATTAAGCGACCAGTACAGGTTCGACCGATAACTGCAAATCAATTGGTAAAATGTGTACGGAAAGGCTGTCAAGTGTACACCATTCAAGTGGGTTATGCGATTCTAAGGATAAGACAGCATCCTTGAATAATATTCCGGTAATACAAGAATTTGCAGATGTGTTTCCGGAGGAAATTCTAGGGCTGCCACTGCAAAGAAATGTAGACTTTACTATAGAGTTGGTACCAGGGGCTGCACCGGTGTCACGAGCACCCTACAGAATGAGTGTATCTGAGTTGACAGAATTAAAAATGCAGTTGCAAGAATTACTAGAGAAGAACTACATCCGTCCAAGTGTGTCTCCATGGGGAGCCCCGGTGTTATTTGTTAAGAAGAAAGACGGCACCCTCCGGATGTGTATTGATTACAGACAATTGAATAAGTTGACTATTAAAAACAAGTATCCTCTTCCCCGGATAGATGAATTGTTCGACCAAGTGAAAGGCGCAACCGTGTTCTCTAAGATCGACTTACGATCAGGCTACCATCAGATCAGGATTAAAGATGAAGACATCGCGAAAACAGCCTTTAGAACCAGGTATGGACACTATGAATTTGTAGTTTTGCCGTTTGGGCTCACCAACGCCCCGACAACCTTCATGTGTCTAATGAACGGTATTTTCCATCCTTATTTGGATCAGTTTGTGCTGATATTTATTGATGATATTTTGATTTATTCACGCACCATCGAAGAACATCATGAACATCTTTGAATAGTATTACAGACCCTTCGAGAACATCAGCTGTATGCTAAATTTAGTAAGTGTGACTTCTTCAAGGAAGAAATTCAGTATTTGGGTCACGTAATCACAAAGGATGGAATTGCAGTAGATTCGGAAAAGATAAAGGCTACAATGGACTGGCCAGTTCCCAAAGATGTAGCAGATGTCCGATCTTTTATGGGGTTGGCAGGGTATTATAGGAGATTTGTGGAAGGTTTCTCTAAGGTGGCATTTCCCATTACCTCACTGCAGAAGAAGGGGAAACGGTTTCATTGGACCCCGAATTGCCAGAAAAGTTTTGAGCGATTGAAACATCTGCTCACCACGGCACCTATTCTAAGTATAGCAGATCCTAATAAGGATTACGTAGTATGTACAGATGCCAGTAAAGAAGGATTGGGAGGGGTCTTAATGAAAGAAGGCAGGGTAATAGCTTACGAGTCTCGCAAACTAAAAGAACATGAGCAGAAATATTCTGCTTATGACTTAGAGTTGGCTGCCATTATACATGCCCTGAAGATGTGGCGGCATTATCTCATGGGCAGGAAATTTCTACTGCATACCGACCACCACAGCTTGACCAACTACTTCAGCCAGCCTACCTTAAACCCTAGGCAAGCAAGGTGGGTAGACTTTCTAAGTGGTTTTGATTTTGATATAAAACACTTGCAGGGGAAGGAAAATAAGGTAGCAGACGCTTTGAGCCGGAAGGTACAAAATTTGTATGAAGTTTCCATTAGTGGGTGGAAAAGTCCCTTCCTAGAAATTATAAAGGAAATTGCAGATCAAGACACTAAATATCAGCAACTAAAATTACAAATACAGCAATCTGCTAGAGAAGACAACCAACAAGAATATGAATTAGACGACGCTGGAAGAATTTATTTCAAGAAACGGTTGTATGTGCCAAATCAAAGCAGAATCAAAAACCTGATTATGGATGAATTTCATGTTAGTCATTACGCAGGTCATCCGGGTTATCAAAAGATGATAACAGCAATCCGGAAGGAGTATTTCTGGCCAGGAATGAAGAAAAACATTATCGAATACCTATCACGATGCCTGGAATGTCAGCAGATTAAAGCAGAACATCAACACCCAGCAGGATTGTTACAACCACTGCCAGTTCCAGAATGGAAGTGGGAAATCATCTCCATGGACTTCATTACGGGATTACCTAAGACAAAAAGGAATAATGACTCCATTTTCGTGGTAGTGGACAAGCTGAGTAAAACTGCACATTTCATACCGGTGCAATCTACATATAGAGCTGCACAGATTGCTCATATTTTTATGCAGAATGTATTCAAGTTACATGGGCTTCCAAAAACCATAATTTCCGATCGTGATGTGAAATTCACATCAGCATTTTGGAAAACATTGTTTGTTGAATTAGGAACTCAACTAAACTTCAGTACAGCATACCATCCACAAACTGATGGGCAAACAGAACGAGTAAACCAGATGGTAGAAGATATGTTAAGGGCTTACGTCATGCAACAACCCACGAGGTGGGAAGATTACTTACATCTGGTAGAGTTCGCGCATAATAACAGTTACCATACCTCGACGCAGATGAGCCCATTTGAAGTTATGTACGGACGAAAATGTCGTACACCCACTAGTTGGGGAGGACCGGATGATAAATTGAGCTTAGGCCCTGAAATGCTTAAAGAAATGGAGGATATGGTAAAGAGGGTACGTGTCAACTTGAAGGCTGCCCAAGATAGGCAAAAGAACTTCGCTGATCAGAAAAGGAGATTTAAAGAGTTTCAGATTGGGGACCATGTGTATATTCGGATTCAAGCCAAAAGAAGTACCTTACAGTGGAGCGGATGCGCCAAACTGGCACCACGGTATTGTGGACCTTTCCAAATTTTGGCAAGAGTCGGACCGGTAGCTTATCAACTGGCCCTGCCAAGTCACATCCGAGTTCATAACGTGTTTCATGTTTCTGTCCTAAAGAAGTATGTGTATGACCCTAAGCATGTGATTCGATGGCAAGAGATTCAGGTGGGTGATTGTTATGATAAATTCCGCAAGAATTGTACATGAAAAGGAAAAAACTAACTCACAAAATTGTGTATTGCAGGTCGAGCCGGAAGGAGAAGTTCTGGTCGAACCGCTAAGCATTCTCGACCGGAGAGAAGTGCAGCTGCGGAAACGAGTTATTACCCAAGTTAAGGTTCAATGGCGACATTTTGGGCCTGACGAGGTCACTTGGGAAGATGAGGAATTAATGAGAAGAACCTATCCAGATCTGTTCGGGTCTGAGAGACACTGAGACGGTGTCCAATCTCAGGGGGAGGAGATGTAATGACCAAACATTTTACGTAAATAAATTACTTATTTACCCCTGTGGTTAAAGATAAAACGGAGATTATCATTTTCTTAAATTGATGGAAATATTATGTGTTAAAAATTGAATAATATGAATTGCATAATTATGTGTACATGGTAATTTCATATGAAAAGTTATTTTTCTCTTTATCCTTGAGAATGAAAGGAAAAACAGTTGCCAGTACACTAGGGGAAAACCCTAACTGTTTTCTCTTCTCCATAGAAAAGGGGAAAGAGGAAAAAGACCCGGGTTGTTGATGGAACAAACGGGGAAAAGGAAAAAAAAAAAGGCACTGAGCAAAAGAGAGGAGTGCTACGTCTGGTGAGGACCAGATAGCACAGGCACATTTGTGCTCCCTATTGCTGAGGCTGTGGCCGGCAAAGGATCGCTTGGGGGAGAGACGCAGTACAGACGACTGGTCTCGTGGCTGGGAGGATATCAAGCATTAAATCATCTTCTACGGGTGATAGAAGTGCAGAAGAAAGTAACAGGAGATACAGGTAAGTATTTCTAATTTATAAGACCTGGAAGATTAGATATTATTGACAGTACTGATAGTTTGTTTATGATTACTGTAATATTATTTAACAGTGAGGCAGTACCTAGTTTTATTAGAAGTATTACTGTCACTTACTCTATTTTGTATACAAAGATATAGGACAAAAGGAAAGAGAACTGATATTGAAAGTCTGTACATTATCTACACAACGTATTCTGTTCCATATATGAATGTGAATCATAAAGAAAGAGAACAGATAACTAAAGACTGTGCATAGTTAGTTTTGTACAATAACATATATGATAAGAAAGAGACAGATAAAAATAAGCATGCAGATTATTTAATCTTTAGCAGTGAGATTGTAATTCATGGAAAGGACAATAGCAATAAGGATAGAAATGAACAGAATGAAACCTAACTGTTATTGTTTAAATACAAAACAAGAATGCAGATAACTAATTCTGTATTAGATGCGTAGCATAGAAAACTGTAACTGTTAACTGACAGGTAAACAAGAACAGAACCCTTGTGAATACCAGGCGGAACCTGTAGTGACGGGTACAAATAAGTAGCACATATAAAACCGAAAAGGATTATTAAATCAATGGAGCAGCTAGCATAAGTGGTATTGATTATCGCAGGATATATCCTCGAAGTCGATAGCTTTGCTAACCCGCGCAAGAAAACATATGGGTAATGCGCAAAGTAAAAACAATGACATAATATGATCATAGTACATCAATACCGAGACCATAGTCCAGTTACAGCAAATATAGGTTACGATACGGGCAGCATGCACAGGTGCATACCACCTGGTAGCGTGAAGCTACAGCAAGGCGCCGAGGTATAAATACCAGAACTCCGCTTATTGGATTAACCACTCAGAGGGTTACTCATTGAACAATAACAAGAAATTAATTAAAGTAAATGGCTCGAACTTATGGCCATGCATTCCCCGGGAATGAGAAAAGTAATGATGGAATGCGCATGAGCAAAAACATTACTCAGCTGAATCGGCTTTTCTCTAAAAAACCCAAAACCAATACACAGTGAAGACTTGTCAAAAACCGGATTACTCGTGCAATAAGCTAACCATTATGAAAGGCATCATCAGACAGCATTATAAGTATGAATCTAGCAATTATACCATGTAATCATAAGAAGGTCGACAGCCGAGTAAGGCAAGGACTGTCAACAACCATAGAAATCCTTACAGATGAAATAACCAATACATATACGCAATCATTGACACTCGATGAAGCGTAGGAAAGCAACCCATGTCTATTAATCATTAAAATGCATATATTATCGAATAATGAGTGCAGGAAAACCATCGATGGACTGAGACCGACAAAATTGGGAACAAACCCATAAATCCATAATACATCAAACTGCAGTCATTGTGACCGAATCTATTATATACAAGTCAACTGAAGATTGAACAATCATAACAGAAACAGAGTTGCTCGAGATCCAACTCGGCTCATGAAACTAATCCTCAAAATAACCTACAACCCTAAGGGCAAACTACATGTTCGACAACCTGGAACTAGACATCAGGTCCCAGGGTAAACCATGTAGCAAAAAGGAGAACTCTGTCGTACGCCTTCAACAATAGATTTAGCAAACATTCCTGACAGGAAAGAACAGTATAAGATAGACATTCGTAAACAGCAACTAATGAATGTTTGCAGCAGATGAAGGAAGCTTACCTGGTTAGGTTAAGAGTGGCAGAAAACCCTGCACCTTCTTCATGCCCGCGACCTTCATGAAACTCGCCTGTACCTGCCAGCAACGACCAGAGGATTACTAACTCATAAGTTACAGTGGAAGGAAGGTTATTATGAAATCAAAGTGGAAGAATACCTGCCTGTCAATGAACGCACCGAAGGAAGACACCAACGAACTCCCCACCATCGGCAGGTCGCGTGACTGTAGCTGTAGCAATGGTAGAAAAATGAACCAGAAAGGTCTATGGCGGACGCCAGAGGGAGGAGCCGCTCGCGGAAGCCAGAGCAAGGAACAAATGACCCAAAACTTCAGGCTTGAAACCCTAAATACAATGCCGCCAAAACACTTAATCTCTCCACCGTCCGATCGGTGAAGTTCATCGAGGCCGTCCATCACAATGTCGATCCCGAGGAAGTTGTAGCCGCGCTGTGGCAATAAATTCCTCAGCTACCAGATCAAAATATCTGTGTAGCAAGTGGATGCGTGGACCGAGGGCCAGGTGTCATGCGCTCACACCATTGTAAAATGAAATAACAAGGACGATCAAGTCATGGTCCGCTAACTATATACTTATATGGTTCTGGCGGCACTTTAAATAAACCAAATTAATATATCAATTCACGTTACCATGATAATGTATGCTACCTTGATCAGGCATCGGGTGGAATCATGGGTATAATAAAATTTTTTTTTATGTATGTAAATTTTAAGTTTAGAGGGTTATGACAGCTTGCCTAATTTACTCCATCATGTATTGAGAGAATAAGTGATGTTCTTACTAAAAAAATTTAAGTTTTTATAATAACCCAAAAATTATAATGAATTTTTTAGAAATGACACATTAATTTTTTTCCAAAAGGCAACAATACCATTACCAATAAATTTATTTTGTCCCCAAACTACATCTAAATTTTGTAGATTTAACAAGGTTACTTACTAGTTGGCACATTAAATTTAATAAACGACCAAGAGTCCATAGGAATTCATCTTAATTCTTATAGAATGTTGATGAGTTAGGGGTTTGATTCCATAAAGCCCAAATGTTTTGGGTCGGTGAATTTTTTATTTCACTCATAATCGATGAAGTCTTCGACACTTTTGAATGGTGTATATAGCTAATTTATTAACTTAATGATTGTGTGGCTATTAATTCTTGAGCTAGTAGATAACATGGCATGACAAAGGGACTATGCTGTGACATCGCATGATCACTATGATAAATCATGGACTAGGGGTACCATGTTATGTACCACGTGACTATTCCTCAATAGAGGTAGCATTATAGCAAAGGTGAAAGCCTTCATTTGATGTTATATTGATGATTTGGACATTTATGGTGTCTTTCGGGATCTATAAAAAAGAATTTTACATATCCATTGCTCACCAAAGAGATTTGGATCTTAGTTGAACGTTGAGGGTTGTGTATTTATGCATATTCAACCTCTATAATAAGAAATGGACAAGGAAATCATCGATGAGGTATACAGAAATGGAGGGATTTATATGTTTCCATGTTGGCTAGTTGAGAGGAATCTAAGACATTGTGGCTACCTCGTAAGTAGAGGAGATCTTTGATACTTTTGTTCTTTTGAAGAAGTGTTGCCTTCACCCATCCTAATTCGAAATGTTTTGATTACTCTTGTGATATCATAGCATGGCTATGGGGTGGTCAGTTGTAGAAAGTATTGGTTTAACTAAGCCTACAATTAGGTTAAAAAGGCTCATTTACAAGTCAATGTTTTGATTCCTATTATTACTGTTCATTTTCTATATGAAATTTGTTGGGAAAATTAGAGATGCAAATGTTTGTCTTCTCTTGTGAGGAATTTATAATGTGGTACATGTGTTAAATTATCCTACAAAATGTTTACAAGTCTATTACTTGATGTCTCCCCTCTTGTCCACACTTATATAGGGATAATATTTTAACTTGGTATAATATGAACCATCATGCCTCCATGACAAGTAAACCTAGCTTGCTCTGAAGTTTAATAAAAACCATAGAAGTGTGAGTAGTCATATATTGTTCCACGACTCAAATATCCATTATATACCAAGGGATAGTATAATTAATGGTGCCATGATAAATTTGTTAGAAAACTTGGTTATTATGAGAGGAGATTAAAAGTTGAAATTTTTAATTTCTAATAATGAAAATTTATATATATATATAACACCAAACTTACAAGAGATTCTTGGGAGTAATTACATACTCCTCTTACCTTCATCATTTTTAGGGTTAAAATTTGGTAAGAAATGTGAGTTACTTAAGCGAATTTGATAAATTATGGTTACACTATGTTTAATGAGAAAAAATTGACTTTATGCATTTCATATGTAAGAATATTTACATAGATATAATCACTTATATTCATGAATTTTAGATACATGAAAAGGAACATAATTTCGGGAAAGAATTTTTACCCAATCTACAACTATTTTAGCTCAATGCTAATAAGCAATGATTGCCTAATTTACTCCATCACAAATTGAGTGAATAAATGAAGCTCTTACTATTTAAAAACTTTAATTTTCTATAATAACCCAAAGATTATAATGAATTTTCTAGAGATGACACATTATTTTTTTTTTAAAAGCCAACAATACCATTACCAATAAATTTATCTTGTCCGGAAACCACATCAAATTTTTTTGGAGATTTAACAAGGCTACTTACTAGTTGACACATTAAATTTAATCAATGACCCAGAGTTCATCTTAATTGTTATAGAATGTTGATGAGTTAGGGGATTGATTCCATAAAGTCCAAATGTTTTGGGTTGGTGATTTTTTTATTTCACTCATAATCGATGAAGTCTTCGACACTTTTGAACGGTGTATATAGCTAGTTTATTAACTTAATGATTGTGTGGTGATTAATTCTCGAGCTAGTAGATAACATGGCATGACAAAGTGGCCATGTTGGGACATCGCGTGACCACTATGATAAATCATGGACTAGGGTACCATGTTATCTACCACGTGACTATTGCTATTTCTCAATAGAGATAGCATAATAACAAAGGTGAAAACCTTTCTTTGATGTTATCTTGATGATTTGGACATGGATCGTAATAAATTTTATGTGGTCAAAAATATCTCGAAAATAGAAAGTGTTGAAAATCTCAAAACAAAGTTTTGAATTAAATCTAAAATGCAAAAAATTAATACTCCATAGTCTCGGTGAATTCCACTAATTAGTAGATTACACAATAATATCACTACACTTAAATAGACCAAGTACTAAAAAGAAATACCCAAAGTTCAAATGTTAGATGCATGCCTTTGAAATACATTTGATAGAAATAAGAATCATTTCGGCCTTGTATATTCCCACACCTGAACTTCATAGTGTGCCTTAATACATTGAGACGTATGGTATGGATACATGTTTGGAAAACCATGTAGCTTTACCTTGATGTATCCTTCCACCCGCAGAACTACTAGTTGTGTGGGGTCCATAGTTCCTGCCACACAATTACTAATTATGTCTTATCCATAAATCAGTCTACCCCATCACCAATCGTGTAAGACACCAACCCTACCAAAGGCACATGGAAGGCATCGTCTTCTCATCAATGGCCGAGTGCAATTTAACAAATTTATCAATTGGGAGCAGTTAAACATTCAATTAGTTAATGAAATTTCAGCATGATTTTAATAATAATTTTTTGTTGTAAATAGAGTTGTAACTTTTATTATAACTTAATCATTAAAATTTTAAATTATGATGGTAAGTTAAAAAAGTTTACCAAAAATACCAAAGACATAGTGACACCTATCAACCCCAATATAAGATTGACCCAATAGATAGTTATAAAAAAATAAAAATAAAATTTACTGATACACATTTAAGCAATAATATATAATATATTATAAAAAGAGTAACAATAAAATAAACTATAATGTATTATAAAGAGTAATATTTGATATATTGTTGTTTGTTTTAATTTGATGAAATAATTTTAGTTATATATTTTTTAATTTATAATTGCAAGAAATTCCTAGGGAATTTAAATATTTATCAGAAAATATATCTGCATCTATAAATTTACATCTGTTAATTTATATGATGAGTAACATAATGGTTTGGAATTTTGAATTATACTATTTCTACATAAGTAGTTTTTTGGAACATTTGATTATAAGATTGCCATATTTAGGCCAATAGGCCTTTTTTTGAATCAGTTTAGTAGTTTACACTTTAATTCTCTAGTTGACATATGGCATATGGTCTCTTTGATTCTCTGGTTGACATCTAGCATATGGTCTGATTGACATCTGTTCTCTGGTCTTCTCTGACATCTAGCTAAATATCTCGGACTATTTCTCCCTCCAAAATCATTCTGATTTCTACTCTTCCATGACCTGCTACCATAACAATGTTCACTGTTTCTACTATACACAACTCGGTTTCTGTTGTGCATGACCTGCTTTGTTATATACCTAGCGGGGATAATACGGGATACCAAGGGAGGTACCCAAGGTAATAATGTAATAATGGGATGGGCCATAGTAATAAATAAGGTGGTTAACCCATGTCATGTAAGGGACCACAAGTAGTTAATAATAATGTAAGGGGCCCATGGTATTAGTTGATGGTATGAGGAAACCATGGTAATGATGCATGGTATTGTATGTATGAGGCCTATATAGAGGCTAGAGACTCCACATGGAGAGATATGAAGAGAAATAGTCTTGTATAAACAAGCATATGGCTTGTGGGGTATTTTCCTTCCTTTAGGAGGGAATATATGGGGTTGCCCTACCATAAGGGTTTATAATAAAGAAGCATTTCTATCTATTTATGGGTTTATTTGCATTATCTTATATGTTCTTATCAGATCTATAATATTCTGGGTTAGATTTACAACAAGTGGTATCAGAGCACTTTCTTGGGCACAAAAGTGGAGAATTTTTTTTACTTTTTGCAGGATCTCAAGGGCGGCGAGTTGCAGATCAGATCTGTACGTTTTGGTTCAAGATC
>APFE031272973.1:0-23094 GCA_000404065.3 Pinus taeda | reverse complement strand
CACATAGATGAAGTTATTGTTATAACCATTACAACATATTTTGAATGTGATAAGCACAAAAATAATCATAATAGTTCAACTAATTTAGTACTAGTGAAAGCAAACATGAATCATAAACATTTACATAACATTCTTACAAATATCCACAATCCATGCATGAAAACGTCTTGGCCATTAGGATTTAAGAATTAAGTAAAATTCTTAAGATACATGAATACAACCAACATCACTAGCTCCAATAGTGGAGCATTGGAGCCACTACTTGCTCCTCAAAAGTACTAATTATATTTCTATGATGCCATAGGGGAGAAGCCAAGGTGAAAAGTCATTTTCTTGTACAATGACGATGTATATATAACAAATGAGTTGATTCTTCACCTCCCTTATGAATCTTGGACTACCCTCATGACCATTTGACCTCTCTATAACTTTTCAACTCCTACATAACTCTTCATATTCTATACATGTCTCTTTGACTTCCACTTTACAATGAATTTACATAATCCACAACATGATGTGGCACATGATGACTCATGACATGACATGACATGACAATGATGACTTGGACTTCGTGATGACATGACAATGTCAAGCCACTCTTTGTTGCTCTATCTTAAATAAAAGATGCATCCAATACTTCATCTTCATGAGAGATATTATTTGTTCTTCATATCCACCCTCCAAAGATTGTGAATTAGTGTGGAGTCTTCATTTGGTCTTTTTTTGTCCTTTGGTGTTCCTTTGTCTTATTTCTTGACGATCATCTTATCTGTTTAGTTGCATATGCATCTTCTAGCATGGTATCATTCTCCTTTTCCTCCATCAACATCTTGTTATGGTAATGTATAGTACCAACAATTGAAAGCTACTCATCACAAACCGACCTCAATCCGAAAAGCTATTTATCTAACATGATCATGAAATCACTGGTTAGGGATGGAACCAAGTGACTACTTGAGTGATTGACTCAAAGATTTCCTTGTTCCAGAGGCCAAGGTATAGGACTGAACTTTGAGACTACACAATGGACAATTCAGGGTGTCCAGGATCAAAGGATTATGAAGTTGAGGGGCTCAAGAGCTCAAGTCTAGGGCTTGAAGCTTGAAGTTGCCCAATACACAGTTTTGGAAGAACAAAATTAAGGAAATTTGTAGTTGAGGGACTTAGGATGTCAAACTTGAGGCTTGAGACTTGAATTTTCCCAATGCATTGTTGTGAGAGGCTAGGCTAGGTGACTGCACAATTGAGGGGCTCAAGGAGGCAGGCTAAGGGTATGAGTTTGCCTACTATGCAGTTATATAAGGAGAGGAGGCTAAGTGATTATGAATTTGCATAACATAAAAGCTCAAGGTTGAGGCTTGAGGACTGGGACCGTGCAATGCATAGTTCAGACCAGGCTGGAGAGAAATATTGTGCAGCTTTAGAGCTTAGGGGCTAGGCTTAAGTAATGTAATTATGTAGTGCACAATTTTGGGAGGAAGAGACTATGCATTGCACAATGCCAAGAGGTAACGCTATTACTTGAATACTAAGAATATGTAATGAATAGTCGAGGAGGGATGAAGGATGCTAGGAGACTCAGTCGGGGAGTTTTTCCTAGTTTTGACTAAGTGTGGGAATAGTGAAATAAGGTTAAGCAAGATTAGGAATTGAGAAATATCACGCACTTATATCACTTGATGACATGACATATAACACCTAGAACACATGAAAACCATATTTTCATCAATGTGACAACATTGTGATGGCTCACTCCAAGTGTGACACTAAAGATACACATTACAACAACAGTAATGACACTTGTGCGACAACACTTTAAAATTTGGAAATGATTATGATACATATCTATATGATAAGAAAAACCCATTAAAACAAATATTACCCCTTGAAACAATCCAAAACTATTTTTTACAATATGAGACGCTTACCATGCCAAAAGATGACACTTGTGACATGAGAAGAAAAGTGCGAAAAACACTTTTGATAGGCGAATGAAAGTGAAGGAGACACAAGTTATAGTGAAGATAGCACGAAAACAACACTCATTAAGGTGAAAGCAAGAAAAAGTGGCAGTTGTAAACATGAAAATGACACTTGCGAAGGTGAAAGTGTGCAAAAGTGCCAGTTCGAGAAACTCACCGAAATAGAAGTATGATCACAAACAAAAGTGGGAGATTGTCAATTGAGAGTGTGCACTAAATATCAACATAGGTTGAACATTGCATAAGAACTGTCTTAATGGAATGTGCTTGGTATGTTCAATCTTTCATAAAAGGATGTTCTCATGAACTTGTTGTAGATTGAGCGCATGTGAGGTTGAATTCAACACTTACAATCCAAGAAGGGAGCTCAAAGAATTAATAAATCATCAGCTAGCCAAGAAGTTACTATGGAATGACTTATTGCAAGATCCAGAGTAGGCTCCAAAATTCAAGTGCAAACAAAATTTTGGGGGTTGTTGTTGCAACGACAACAACTCACTAACTTGCCTCTTCATTGGATCTAGCCAGGAATCCTGGAGGATAGTGGAAAATCGATAGGCACATTCATCAAGGTTGATAGTGGTAGATTATCATAGGGGTTTGTAAGTTTTATATGCATTTTTGTGGAAGTGTATCTCAGCGGAGGGTTACGAGGCAAAATCGTCCTTCAGTGGGAACGCAAGGAATATATCTAGTCATTCAACTACGAAAAGACTGCCTTTAGATGTAGAATATGCCAACAATTTGGGCACATTCAAAGTGTGTGTCCCTCTTCCAAGCGGGATTTATACAAATAGTAGCTTAAGAGAAACCACCATGGTTGTAGAGATATGAAGGTCACATCAGAGTCAAATATTTCAACAAATTGATAGAAAAAAAATCCCTAGAGTTAGAAGTCATCTCCTAACAATTCAACCTCTCAGGATTCTAGGTAACCCCCAATTGCATTAGCACAACCCTCAGTAGATGTAGATATTTTGACGAATGACAAGGAGATATATTCATCCATAATAATGCTTGCAATTTGCGGGAAAAAGTGGAACCATGAGTGTGATTGTTCTGATAGTAAAAAATATCTATCTAATTCATCCAATTTAGATGATATTAAACTTTATCAAAAAATGAAGAAGCAACATATCCTCTATTGTGAAAAATGGCTTGATAAGATGGATTAAAGTCCATAAGAGAAAAGGTAAAAAACAAGAACCCATGTAACACCTTGAATTTTAAAGACGAAATTGTAGTAAATAGTCTTTAAAGTATCTTATTTTCTAATATAAAAAATTTCCAAAATTAATAAAATTTCAATTTGAGCAAAAAAAAATAAAATAAAAAAATTACACATTATACTAATATATTGAAATCTAAAGTAAACAAAGTAATATAAATATAATTTTTCATCAGCCTTTAGAACTAGATCCTCCCCATAGAATTCTCCGGTTATTAAAATACTTTTAATCATCCTTAGCATAAAAGTTTACTTGTCAATTAAAAACATGATATCTATGATTGATAAAAAACAATATATTTATGGTTGGTCAAAATTGAGGCAAATAATTCTTGTAGCTCATAAATACACCACTATCATGGATAAAGTTCCATTCATTCTAAATTTTCCGTACCATTAAACCAATCTACAACCACTTTGGAGTCTCGAATCACCTAGAGCTAACTCGTGCTCCTAAAATTTGCAAACCCGTACTTTTAAAATTGGCAAAGATCAATAGTGTACAAAGATGAAAAATTTGACTTGCATGGGTGTTTTCCCTTGAATAACACCTAATTTCAAATGGAAAAAATGTTCTAAATATAAGTGCAACCGTGTATTAGCACGGCATCGAATTGGAACCCCTTATAGGTTCTATCATAAATACTCCATGCCATTCAAATATAGAAGCATGTCTAGGATTAATATTCTAGACTATTTATTCAGAACTAACAATTTGAATATAAATATATATAGTTGTAATTATAGTTTATGGTTCTAATTTAAATCTTGAGAAGAAAAATGATAGAGTTGTATGATCAACAATATCATATATATATGTGTCAAAAATAATAGGAGACCCAACTATGTTTGATAGGTAGAATATTGTTACATTATGAAGGCTATTAGAAGGTTACTAAGCATTTCCCCATTAATATATTAATGAAGAATTAAAAAGAAATTAAAAACTACTTTACGAAGATTGTTTGAACGCAAGCTTTAAGATAAAACTTAAATTTAGTTATAGTTTGTGCACACGTATTTGACTTAAATAATTAAAACTTCAAATGGTGTTACATTTGGTATCAAAACTAAATTCAAAACACTAGCGTTTTAGACTTATTTATTTCAGGTATACAGTAAATTTTATTAATTTTTTGAAATATTTAAAATCAAAATTAATTAAATTTTAATCACTTCCTTTTATAAGGAAAATATCGACACAAGAGGAAGAGCATCTAAGGTGGAGCATCTAAGGATAAAGATCAAGTTGTGTATCTTCCATTGTATCTTACACCTCTAAATTCCTCTTCTAGAAAAGAATAACACATTAAGGAAGAAGGATTTTTTCCTTCCAGAGGTGATAAACATAATTTGTTATTTCAAAACAATGTTAATTCCATTAATGAATTGGATAGAAATTGAACAAGAAGGTATTTTTGTACATGTAGAAGGACTGAAAAATTATGCAAGAAACTATATTCATAGAGAGATGGAGAATGTAAAGTTTCCAGAATGTTGGGGCAATACTAATGGAAAACTAGTTAAAGGTCAATTGGAAAGCATGGCTATGTGTTGCATACTAAGGGATTACACCCTAAATATTAGAGTGCATATTAGTATTTTTTAGCGAAAGGGTGATCCAACTTGGTTGAAGACTTGTTTTCCATAGTTAGAAATGGATTTGTTTGAATTGTCATGGGGATTATTTTTGGGTAATTTTAGAAAATAATACCTTTCATTGATTTGTAAAATACCATGGATATTCCACTTGATAATTTGTCACAAAAAATATGTAAAAATAAGATAAAATATATATCATGAATGGTTAATTCCTTTAGTATCTAGATATATTATTAATGATTTTGTTGTTTAGGTATGCAATATATTAAATATGAAAAATGGAGATAGTGAAATACAAATGCACATCAATCAAAACTAACACCAATATATGCTTTCGGAGACCCTTTGGGTAGAAAAAACAACTACAAGGTTAGGATTCTTTGCTCTCTTTTTATGGAATGAAATAATGGAAATATAATGCTAAAGGAACCATGTACGAATTTACCTAAGACTTGTGACCCATGGGTTTCTACAAAATACAAAAACCCTCAATTATTTCCTCTCTCTCTCCACAACTAGCTACTATAATCTACTATAGAATGAATTGTACTTGAATATAATGGAACCCATTTTTCTCCTCTTAGTGGCTTGAATATAACAAAAACCAATATTGAACTAGCAATTAAGTTTGACTCCTTCAACTCTCAACTAGAGTTAAATCTTTAACCTTTTCTATTTTTTTTACATAGTTTCCATGTTTCTAGCATATTTTCCATGAGTAACATGATTGATGTTACATCCTTTTCAATCATAATAGACAATATAGGAAGGAAAACTTTTAGGTCGAATAACTTTTGCATTTGAACTATGTTTGATGTCCTTCATGCACTATTTGAAAGTTTTTTTAGCGTAAAATAGTTCCATATCGTATGGGATAAGTCATATTTTTTGGACCCCAAAATATTTTCTTACTTATTCAAAGTTCCTATAGAAGGTTTCAAATCCCAATTTTCCAAACTAGGACCCATTGGTAAAAATGGCATTGTAAGTTGATTCCTCCAATTTTCCCACTCTAAAAGTATCATAATAGATGAAAAATAATATAATGATCCTATCCATATCACTCATAGAATTTTATTAAGAGACAAATTAATTAGATAATCTGAATAGGATATAATGTTAGGCCAATACCGAAATATGAAGCAATATTCACAAAAACATTGAGGTATATGCCACAACTAAACATGTAGAAATTATGGGTTGAAAATTTTGTACATGGACTTAACTATAACTTTTGGTATGAGATAGCACATTGATTCCCTTCACTTTGGGTGGCATATTTTATAGGGATATAATAGTAAAGTAGGCACAAGCGAATAATTTAGATCATTGAGATCCTCAAGTTTAAGTGTATAGAAACAAGTATCACAACTAGATAAGTATCAAGTCCTATCATATTGTGTAGAGATGTGTTAACAAAACAAAAGTCTACCTTATAGACTACTAACATAGTAGATTTAACGTTGTAGAAAAGTATCACAACTATCTTTTCTTAGTTTCACGATCAGATTCAAAATTATAAGAGGGTTTGTAGAACATGTGGAGGATGACATTTTGAGAGGGATCTTTACCAGCTAGGAATTGATGACTCCAAACCACTTGGCATGCCAGTAGGAAGAAATAGAGTAGTTATCTAAATAAACTAAGTATGGTTATCTAAGGAAAAAAGATAGAATATAATGGGTGATTTGGGTAAAGCCGATTGGATCCATGTAGCAGTGAGAAACTATGACAGTGAGCATCAATCCACTATACTAGAGACCATTAGGGGAATTTTGAGGTCTAAAATGGGCCTCCTATGAAAAATGTACAACAAAATAAAGTTTATAAGAACAAATAGGATTCAAGATGATGATGTCAACCATGGACGATGACTCACCATTTTTAGAGTAAAAAAGTAAAAATATTAAAAATAATAATAATAATAAAACTACCTTCTTAACTCATATTTTAAAGTTATCTCCCTAAATTTTTACTCAAATTCGAGCATAAGTACTTGTTGGA
This sequence comes from Pinus taeda, assembly GCA_000404065.3. Lineage (NCBI taxonomy): Eukaryota > Viridiplantae > Streptophyta > Pinopsida > Pinales > Pinaceae > Pinus > Pinus taeda. The sequence continues at coordinate 16,278 of APFE031272973.1, read as the reverse complement.
TGAAACATTTAATTCCTCATCCAATGAGTACCCATGTTACATACTTTTGATGGACCCTGCTACACGAAATATGAGAAATACACGGAAAATCATTATTACAATCACATTTTTCATGTATTTCTCATTTTTCATGTAGCAGGGTCCATCGAAAGTATGCAACATGGGTACTCCTTGGATGAGGAATCAAGTTATTCATCCAACTAATGTTTTCACTCAAAATTTGTTTAAACCCATAAGGAGATAGGTTAAAAACACGAGTTGAAAAAATAGTTTTTTCTTTTTTCCCTCTAAATTCTGTTGGTGTAATCTAATCTTATTTTATTATTTCTACTATTATTTTATAATTTCCTTAAGAGGCCCATTTTAAACCTCAAAATTCCCCTAGTGCATGAATTAAGATTAATGATATCATTTCTTTATTATCACAAGATCCAAGTGAAGATCAAAGTTTAATTGGAAAATATATCATGGTCAAGGAAGTGTAGTGTTACACTACCCTATCTATTGAAGAAAACTTAGGAGAAGAACATGTTTGCAAAGAAAAATTTTGGCATGTTATATGGCCATGAAATGATGCCTCTTACCATTAATTGGTAGAATAATTTTGATAATTTGAGGTTTTATCTCAAAAGTAGTTTTTCTTTGAATAATAGATATAATGTGAATATTTTGTGCGGAATATTTTTGGGTTTTTAAAATATCATATAGGGTTATCTCAATCAATTAAAACATATTGTTTCAAGGAATATTTTATGAGGAGGTTCCATTGTTTGGCCTATCTCATATTTGAGTCTAGTTAAGTCCTTTTTGGTTACCAAGCACTATTATGGCTAATAGACGAGCTACCATTATATAGATACCTCATGGAAGGAGGGATAACACGATATTTTCCTTGTAATTAAAACACATATAGACACATGTATGCATGTCTATGTCCACACATTTGTTTGTAACTTTGCATGTAAAAAAATTTTAAGTTTATTTCTCCTATTGTCTTTGTGACTTGTGGGACTCGCCTATTGCCAAAATTCGATAACCCATGGGAATCTAAGGAATGAAAATAACTTGAATACTTCACTCATCCTAGTCCACTTCAACTCTTAACATGGATGCCACATTTTTATGTCTCTTCTCAATTATCACAATTTTTGAGCCTTGGGTTCCTTGCAGAACAAAACCATCAAAATATGGTCGTGCTAGAAATATTTGACTTATTTAAAAAGACATACGGGTAGGATTTTATTCACTTACGTATGCATGAGTCATGAGGTCATTAACTTAATCTTTCTAATAACAACCACATGTTCAACTACTACCTCAAGGTGTCCCCATGACTTCTAGGGAAAGAAAACCTCATAAAAATTGAACATTTTTCAATGTTAAAAAGATCATTGATTTTCAACAGTTGATCCATCCCTTTTAAAACTAATTATTCCTCTTTAAAAAATAAAATAAAAACCACTTAAAGTTATTTTATCTTATAGAAGACAGAAAAACAAAAATACAAATACGATTTTGTCACATATAAAATAGATGTGGTTATGTCTATAGTAAATGTATATATAAAAATAACAAAATGACCAAAAATAATTGTAAATTGATATTCTTTAACCATAAAAATTAATTAAATTCTTCTATTTATTTTTCCTCAATTACATTATTTATATAAATTACCTTTCTAATAAAGCTTGATATAGTATTACTCATATTATCACTTCAAGAAATAACAAATTTTCCATAATCTTAAATTACCTTTCTAATAAAGCTTGATATACTATTACTCATATTATCACTTTAAAAAATAAGAGATTTTTTGTAATCTTAATTTTATGTGGATAACATAATGAGTAAATCTTTTTGAATAAACAAAATGTTCACAAACTATTTACATTTCTCAAATTCTATCATTATTGGTCTTCAAAACTATAATCCAAATTGAAAGAACTCCTAATTTAATGTCAAAATTTATAACTAACCAATCTCACCTCAATCCAAAAAACATAGACATGAATAAATAGTCCTTTTTTATTTTGTTAACGGCGTTGGAAATTTGTCAACCAAGGGGGTCTCCCCAATGTGAAGTTCCAATTAGACCTCACACAGTTTTGAATAGGATCCCCATATAAAGTATCAACCTAGTTGCCATGTATTCTTATAGATTTTCCCTAGCCCTAACTATAAAAAAGAGAGAGGAATGCAAATGTGCCTTTGAAAACCAAGTGAGTATGCTTGGTGAGTGTTTGGTTGTAGGTGTGTCAAGATTCTTCTACCACGGAGGGAGAAAAAAAGTGAGCCTCGAAGAGAGAGGTAATAGTATCACCCTAGTAGAGACACATTCAACCAAGAAGGATCTGCCTAATATTTAGCAGAATAGTCCACAAAGATGCGACAATCATTACAACCAAACAACAAGAAAGATTGGTTTAATATCCAACAGAATAGCCCAAAAGGATGTGATAGTAATAGAAACCATTACAACACATTATCAATATGATAAGTACCAAAATAACCAAAATAGTTCAACTACTTTATAAAAGAGAAAAGAAAACATGAATTACAAACATCCACATAATAGTTTTACAAATATTTTTAATCCATGCATGAAGAACGTGATGGTCACGAGGCTTATGATATTAAGTAAAGTTTCTAAGACACATGTATACAATAAACACCACTAGCTCCAGTAATGGAGCGTTGGAGCCACTACTTGCTCCCCAAACGATTAAGCTTGTCTCTCTAATGCCTTGTGGGAGGAGACAAGGTGAAAAGTCCTTTTCTCATACAATGAGGGTGTATATATAACCAATGGGGTGATGCTTCACCTCCCTTGTGACTCTTTGACTACTCTCAAGATTATTTGACTTCCTATGAATTTTCAACTTTACATGACTCTTCATATTCTATACATTCGGACTTCCACTTTACAATATATTTTTAAATAAGAAATTAAATAATCCACAAGAATGATGTGGCATATGACAACTCATGACATGGCATGGCATGACACTACTGACAAGGAATTCTTGATGACATGGAAATGTCAATCCATTCTTGTTGCTCCTTTGTCTTCAACAAGAGATGTGCAATGCTTCATCTTCATGAGAGATATGCTTTCTTCTTCATATGTACCCTCCAAAGGGTTGCGGATCAGATGGAGTCTTCATTCAGCCCTGATCTTTAATCTTCTATAGCAATCTGATGTTCCTTCGTCTTCTCGCTTAATGGCCATCTTATCTCTTCAACTCCATATGTGTCTTCTAAGATGTCCTCCTTCTCCATATCCTTATTCACTGTCTTTCCATAGCATGATAGACTACCTGCATTTGTAATCCAATCATAACAAGAAAACATCATTCCAATAAACCCCTAGTCTAAGATGTCACATAATGATCCATTGATTGAGCCATGACGGACCGAGACAGAGGCTTAGCAGTTGCACAAATAAGGAATTCAAAGGTAAATATTGAGTCTTTAGACTGCACAATGCACATTTCAGGCTAGGTTGGGAAAGCCAATTGTTCAATTTTGGGATTTATTGAGCCGGGGTGAGGGGTTTTGGAATGTTTCAGCCAACTATGTAGTTCTAGGAGGCAAGGGAGGTCAGGTGATTGTGTAGTTGTGCAACTCAAGAGATCAAGGGTTGGGCTTGATATTTGAGACTCTATAATGTGTAGCTCAAGCCTGGTAGCATGGCATGATTGCGTAGTTTTGGAGGCAAAGGCTTGGGATTGAGCACTGAAATTGAGAAATATGCAGTAATAGAAATACATGAGGCTAAGTGATTGCGTAGTTGCGTAGTTCAAGAGCTCAATATTGAGTGTTGAGGATGTAGACAATGCAATTCATAGTGTTGGCTTGGATGGAGAGAAAGATTGTGTAGTTTTAGGACGTAGGGGTTGGACTTGATCACTAAGGTTGAAAAATGTGCAATTATAGGAGGAAGAGATTGTGTATTGCACAGTTCAGAGAGATTGCTACTTGAGGAATGAGACTTCACAGTGTGCAGTTCAGGGGGCCTCGATGAGGCTGAGTGGCCTAGTCGGGAGGTTTTCCAATTTTGACTAAGTGTTGGATCAGTGAGAGGAAGTTGAATAAAATCAAGACTTGAACATGATCACACCCTTATTTCACTTTACAACACAGCATGGGTCACTCAGAACACATGAACACCATACTTTCCTCAATGCAACAACATTGCGACAACTCATTCAAGGCACAACACTAAAGATACACTTTGTGGCGATAATAACGACACTTTTGTGATAGTTCATGAAACTTTGGAAATTAGTATGGAACATGTCTACATGATAAGAACAACTCATTATTACAAATATTTCCCCTTCAAACAAACTGAAACTCCTCTTTACACGGTAAGTGACAATTCCTACGTCAAAAGATGACACTCTCTATATGAAAATAAAAGTGCAAACGACACTTGCAATATGTGAAAAAAAGTGAAGGAAACACATGTTGGGGTGAATATGACATGAAAATTCCACTAACTAAATGGAAATAAGGTGAAAGTTATAGCCAAAAACATGAAAATGAAACTCACAAAAACAAAGGTGTGTGAAGCAAAAGTTTACAAAACTTGCCGAAATAAAAGTACAAATGTAGCTAGAAGTGAGAAACTGTCAATTTCAATGTGCACTAGCTATTTACATAGATTGGAAATTGCACAAGAAAAATCTTTATGAACGGTGCTATGTTTTTTTAACCTTGTGTAAAAGAATGCACTCATGCACTTGTTACATACTAAGCATGTGTGAGCAAGTGACTTCGAAACTTCCAATCCAAGAAGGGATATCAAAAACATCAAATGACCGAGAAGTGAATGCGAAACTAAAAATCATGATATGCACACTAGGCTCCAAAATTTTAGTGTAAGAAAATTTTTGTAAGGTGTTTCTCGCAGCGACAACACTTGGCGATAGACTAGTAGAACTCCAGCTCCTTTGGCTGTAAATTCTTTCATACAAGGTCTAGTTCATTAGGTAGTATTGACTTGTCGTTGAGATTGCCATGGCTTCCTCATTTCCCTGTGCATAAACATAGTCACCTTCACTCCTTTACTTTGTCAAACAAAAACATAATGTCAATGATCACACAATGTTTCGAATCAAGAGTGGGTAATGAAGTTCGCAAGCTTTAGATTTTCATAGTGTAGTTTTTCATCTATGGTGTTTCTCTGTTGCTACAAATCCTTGATAGTACCCCAATAGAATCACTTTAGGAACACAAACATTGATCCACTACTAGTGAGCCTGGACAGTCCCCCGATGGAGTTTCTTGCTTCACCTCTCTACACAAGAAGTCTTTCTCTTCTTTCACCTTTATTTATTTATTTATATAGGACTCTGCATCAACGCTTATTTATTTCATGGGTGGAAGAGGGATCCCGAATTATTCAGAGCATGAGACGTTATTTCTTCATAGAAGCATATAGAGAACTCTGATTTAGGTTTTCTCATTTAGATTTTTCCCTTGTCATTCTCTACTTTATTGGATGATCCTGAAAACATTGAAACATAAAGACTAAGTGTAGGTGTGAGGTTTCTAGAATAGACATGGAAATCATGGTTCAACACTAGGTTTTTCTAACACAAGGATCGTATGGAGAGTTAGCCAAATGTGTGACCAAGACAACGAATAAGGATGGATAGTTATCCAAATGTTGCAATGTCATAAAGTCCTCCTCCATTTTTCTACATTGTCCTTTCGAGGCAAAATAGTACACCTTTCATGCAAAGTCTTAGCAACAGAACAAAAAGGAAAAAACATGAAACAACATCGAAGTGAAATGAGAGCATAAACAAAGGAGGGAAACCAAACATGATGAAACACTTAAGTAAGAAAAGACAAGAAATACAAAAGAGAACAAGTTCAGAATGAGTGCAAGAGAGGGGGAAACTAGAATGCAACTAATCCTACTCCTAACCTAACAGTTAGAAGCTTGCGGTAACGTATAATGAAATTTCCAATGAATCCATCATAGTTGTTCCTGACCTACAAAGAGAAATATATGATCGATTAAAAAATATATAAATTAAGGTACAAGACTCAATAGATGAGAGATTGAAGAACATGCACAATAAAGGAAGGTATTTCCTATGGGAAGAAAGATGTGTCGCAACCACTACTTTTATCCAGTTCATATTTTTACATTCTTGACGGAAACCATGATCAGATAAACCTCAAAGACTTCTTATGGATGCAAATTCTTATGTGTCATCCTGCTTAGCAAGCATGAGAAAAGGATGAAACCTATTCTTTGTAACAAATATTCTCAAGTAATATTGCTCCAACCATTCAGTGATTCTATCATGAAATTCGAAACAATCCTCTTGAAAATCTTGAAAACTTTGAAATAATGAATTTTCAATTAAAAGCATGGGATTAGGATGAGAATATTGTGAGGGAAAATAGATCTGATCATATTCAGAAGGCTTGTCAAGATAGTGAGGAATTGACATAACCATCAGTGAAGGTTGAAGGGCCTCAACTACTTGACAAGTATCTGAATGGTGAGATAAACCATAAATATTAATCGATGTGAAACAACTATCATCAAATATATTGGTGGGAAAATGATCAAACAAATGACAGTTTGTTATGAAACCAGCTCACAAAAAGATAGAAAAGATAGATCAACACCTTAGAATTCAGCCTCTTCGAGGGGGTAACCTCCTTTACATTACACAAATGAACAATTCTTCGATGCTTCAAATGATAAAACCTCCTTTCTATACATAGGAGTCTAAGGGGTCACAATATAACAGAGTCGACCTAAAAATAATAATATAAAGGCACAAAAATAACAATAGAGGGATTCTATGAGGCACAGTAATAACAATATGGGTACAATAGGGGCACAGCAATATTAATAAGGGATACAATTACAATAGTAATGGGGGAATCACTAGTATTATAGGGACCCAACATGCCCCTCTCCTTCAAAAAAGTGTTGTCCTCAATGCTTGAGTAGTTATGGATGCTTCTGTATAAAATTCTCATCCTCGCATGTGGAATCTTTAGTGCATAAGTTCTTCCACTTGATGAGATACTATGAAATTGATCGATTTCATAGTTGTCGAGTTCTTGCTTCTATAACTGCTTCCAGTTCCAATATAATTTTTCCTTCCTCATCAAGTTCTGGAAATATTGTTTGAACTGGGAGCTTGTCACCTATAACCTTCTTTAAACATGAAAAATGGAAAACGGGGTGTCCTCGAGAAGCTGCAGGAAGCTCCAATTTGTATGTCATAGTACCAATATTTTGCAACACCTTGTATGGAACATAATACTTTGGTGATAATTTATTATCCTTCTTAGCTTGCTTGAGGGAAATTTGTTTATATGGTTGTAGCCATAGGAATACCTAGTCACGTACATCAAAACTTCTTTCACTTCGATGTTGATCTCCCTGTTGTTTCATTCTATTTTGCGCCAACACGAGGTTTGTTAGACATATTTGGGAACTGCAACCCCAATCACATATGTACATAAACCAAAGGATTCTAAGCCCCTAAAAGTGTTGTTTCATACCCTAAAGGAACAAGGTCAGCTGATTACATCATTTCCCAGAAGTTCTCCGTGAAAAACTGCTCGGAACTAGTCAAAATTGGACCATACAGACTGCTCCATGCTGAGGGTGTGATCCATCTCACCTGTTACACATAGAGGGTACGATGCATCCTGAAAAGCCCTTTTGTAGGGTGCGATGAGTGAGAGAAGACAAATGGCAGAGGCAGTTTGCTAGGTGGAAACCTAGAGAATCTTCTAGAAACTGCTCATTTGACACTTGCCTCTCTGAAATCACCCAAGGATGAGTAAGAGATCATGAAATATCCAAGTGGAACCAAGAACTATTAGAGAAATGACACTATTCAAAATCCCAGAAGATGACTCACCCACCTGCAAATATCTATATATTGATCCATCATCCTATAGATCCAGAGGCTGGAATTTTGTATTTTGTAAGGAAGTGATGTTGGTTTCTCTGTGAAAAATCATAGTGTTGGGTGATCTAGCTTTTCATGAGGTGAAGAGGGCTTTCATGCTGGGAGGATGGCGCTGGGTCAGAACTCTGGGTTGTAATCCTCTCTTCTACTACTTCTATCAATAAATATATTTGAGTTTTCCTCCATATTCTTGTATATTTCTAAATCTTGAATTGCTGTATGCATTGGTATGGTTAATATACATCTGATCCTATATTGTTTATGGTTATACATCTCTATGATTTGATGGTATTACGCTACTTTGACTCTACAGGTGTTCTTTGAAGCGGGACAAGTGAGGAAAGAGTGGAAAAGCTCTGTCAAGGGGGAGAGGAAACAAGCAAGGAGCCAAGCAAAAGATTGAGGTTGGTACTCTCTGCTTCTCTCTCATCTATCTCTCATAAAGGAAAACACAAGTAACTTTAGTTTGTTTGTTTATGAGATATCTACCCGTCTTAGTGGGACAAGCAGCTCTGAATGTACACTAGTTATCATGATAACCAAATGGCGACTTCGTTGGGGAGCGAATAGTTTGATTGTTAGTCACTGTTGTTTTCCTTATAAACTACATACGAAGCCTGAAGTTAAGCCAACTAGCCTTCGAACTGCTTTTTCTATGCAATTGCAAAGTAGATCAATGCTACTACAGTCAATCTCCGGGTTAGTTTATGAAATGAACATTTGACTTGCAAACATCCTAAGTGCTGTGGTGGTAGCTCAAATAACCTCATTAGATCAGCCCCTATACTTTGTGTTTACTACCTATCATTAGCTCAGCCTAAATCCCTAAACTAACCTACAAACTGTGAGCAAAAAGCAAGCTCAGTCTCGTCCCTGGACCATCGCACTGTCTCTCATTGGCAGTCTGGATGCATCGCACCTCCTGTGTGCTACAGGTGAGATGGATCCCTGTTTCCCTGTGTCACAGGTTTGATAATTGAGTAAGACTGTTTCTGCCTCCAAATTTTGGTTTTCTCTTCATTGTCTTCAGCTTTATTCAATAGTTTTGTTGTCTGCGATCAGTATATCACTGTTGAAATTATCTTCCTTTGCATTATTCAAACTCCATTGATAAAGAATTGTGAATGTTTTTATGTATTTTTCATCATTTACAGTTCTACTTTGCAAACAGTAGCTTAATCGAACTGTCATATTTTGATTTGAAAGTGTCGCAAGTGTCGTTTTTAGTCAAAGAAAAGAGTGTCATAAAGTATTCCTCTTTTAGATAGTTGATTACACTTTTGCTATTGTATTTGATTTGGATCATCAATTATTTGAAGTGTCAAAAGTAGTTTTTAAGTTGAAATTGAAAGTTTCGTCTAAATCTTCCTTTTGTTTTGAAAAGAAATTGCTAAAGTGTCGCTTTGAGGAAGGATAGTTCAGATCTGTACTTAGTTTTCTTTTTGTCATTCTCACATTAAGGAAACTAAAAAAACAAATACATGCATGTGCATTTTCATTTAGACTGCATGCGGAAATTGATTTAAGACAATGCATCATAGTGTGTGCTCTCTGCTCTATGTTGAAAGGATTTACTTCTCTTTCCTTAGTAGCTAGGGTTTTCATTGCAAAAAGAAAAATAAACGATTGTTTATCATATTAGATTGCATATTTAGGAATTGTAAATCTACATCACATGGTGAAACTTAAATGAAAACTTCTTAAGAAAGATCAACTATAAAATAAACTTCAATGAACATAAAAACGCTTTGGAACCTAATGCACAACATCTAGAAGTCTAGGCTAGAGATGTATTCTGGCATTGTAAAGCCTAGTAACTATCATTTTCATCATAGGTTGGGTGATTCCTCCTCCTTGATGTGACAAGTGCTAGTATGGACTTGTGCTCCCACGTACCGTCAAGTATATATTAGGAGACCACAATAGGTTATATCCTTTATTCTTAGGAAGCTGTGTCTGCACCCTATCGATTGTAATGCACTGAACACAACATTCGGGAAGATTGACTGTTGTACGTAAAAGGTATTTTGCAGTTTTGCAATTGGTTTGGTAATCCCTCTGTCTAGATTTCCAGAGTAGTCACTTTCATTCCCTTTTAGACTCCTTAAAAGAAAAGGTCCATTTGAGCACTTGTCACTTCAGGCTCATTAAAAATCGAAGGCGACTAGAGTCATCTTTAGATTTTTCTTGACTCTTTAAAATTGAAAAAACAAGTTGTGTCAAAGCGCCATAAAATTTATTTTAATCGGAATAACATCACTGTTCCCTCGTTGGTCTTAGGTTGAGAAAAATGGAGTCCACCAATCAAGGATTTCCCCTTGGGGGGAATCCTAGTCCTTTCTCCTCTTGGGGAGATGTTGGTGCTCCTCATATGGCTACTTTGACCCTTCCAAGACTTACAATCGGCCTGCCAGTATGGCTTTTCTCGACCTCTGTTGTTCAAAACACCGTGATTCCTGAGAAATCAAATCAATGACCAGATGATACTAGAGTTACCCCCCAACCTTCGACTTCATTTTTTTCTCCCTCTCCTTCTTCCTCTTTGCTTGGTGAAGCTAGTAAAACTAAAAAACAAGTAACTGAGAAGAAGAAGAAAGGGAAGGAGAAGAAGAAGAAGAAGCCAACGACAAAAGGGGGAAATCATGAATCATCTGGTGAAAATCCACACACTATACCATCCAAGCCTAAATCTCCATGTGTCATTTGCAAAGGAGATCGCTATCATCGAGATTGCCCTTGCATCCCATGGATGTTAAGGGATTGGTCTCCCTGCTTTCACAATCTGGTGTCCTCAACCTCTGACGATCATGTTGAAAGTACACCGTCAACTAGTGAAAACGAAGTTAATGGATAGAAAGGAAGATCTAAATTCCCTTGTAGACTGTGTGAAGGCGATCATGCCCTCCACAATTGTCCATTCCTAGATGAAGCTAAAAGAGTCTTGGATAACCATCCTGCTTCACTGCTATGGCTTCCTCCGGGATACAAGAAACTCTTGCCGAGTCCATCGCTAGTTGAAAATCCAATTGGCACACCATCTTTGTTAGTTGAAGCACCTATCATTGAAGATAAACCCTCTGAGCCCACACCGGACCAAAGTCAACAGGTCGAGACGGCAGTTGACCCAGTCTTGTCTTCAGAAGGACCACCTTCAGATGATATAGTCACCAAACAGAATGAGAATGACACTGTTCAAATTATTTTTTTCAACATAGAAGCCAATGAACTTGGGGGCAGTCTACCCATTCCTTTACTGTAGGAAGGAAGTCCATCAGAGATTCATTCAACTATCTATTCGGTCCCTCCAAGAAATGTAGTCGTTTCCTTCGATTGGAATGTGCTAGGGAGACCCAGCCTACCATCTAATGTACCATTCTGAATCATAGTACAAGCTTACAGAATAATCATGGCTGGTACAATCATAGATGAAGGGGCCTCCATGAGTATCCTTTCCTCAATTGCTTGGAAAGCACTTGGTTCGCCATCGCTTCTACCTGAGATTTGAAATCTGTCAGGCTTAAACAAAGGAACCAGTCGACCGTTATGGATCCTTCCAAATTTTCCTATAACTTTGAGAAGGAAAAATATGTATCTGAACGTGATGGTAGTCCAAGGGCCATTAGATTACAATCTACTCCTTGGACGTGACTACATTTATATCATGGGAGCTATTGTTTCCTCACTCTTTAGGGTGATATGTTTCCCATATGAAGGCAGAGTGGTCCAACTCATTAACCAGCTTTCATTTCCTGGTTCAAACATGGCTAATAGTCAAATACCATTCCTAACTGGTCTTTTTGCACAAGGAATGTCTCATCAACCTCTAGTTCATCAACCTAATGAGCACGAGTGATTCGGTGAATGTGACTAAACCCAGGGGGAATGCACCCTGGTCTGCTTCAACAGGAAGACCTCAGATATAAGGTAGGTTTCCTTGTAGGATATATGACCAATCTGACACACCCATCTATTTAGGAAAATGGGATCAGTCAGGAAATATCATTTCCTCGTCGAAGGTTATGTGATTGGAACTAACACCATTCACCTTTATCTATTTTGATGGACAGAGCTGAGGAAGTGTTTCGACTGCAAATGCAAATGAAATAACCTTGCTTTAATGCAAGAAATTCCATATGGTAACCTGGAAACTCTACTTCTCTTTATATCTGGGGGCATGCAAACCTTTTGCATGCAAGTGAAAAACGACCTTTTATTTTCGTAGTTTGTAGGCTTATTTGCTTAGTTTGTAGGCTCTCAAACCTTTAACCTCGTAGGTGGGTTGTTCCTAGCTTGCATAAAAAAGGCTCCAGAGCAAAGTTGCACATGGGGCAAGCTCCCTAAAAAATGAACCTACTGATGAGAGATATCCTTATTATATGACTAGCATGAGCAATGTTTCCACAAAGTTCAAGCTTGCTAAAAAATAAATCTAGTTATGAGTATATGTTCCCCCAAAGTTTAAGCTCATTAAAAAATGAACCCACTTTCAGTAAATAACCTTTGTGATCGCATTACTATTAGCTTTTGAGCCTTGGTCGTGTTTTTACCATCACCTTCACCTTTTAGCCGATTATCCACCTCCACTTGATTGTTTACCCTTTTGAGGAACAGCTACGAAGAGTGATTCTGTTAGCCACCTTCTTTACACTACCGTGATTGAAAAGTTCCAAACCTTACCTAGAACCAGCTGCTACCCTAAAATATCACTCGTTCCTCAAAGACGAGTCTCTTTTAAGCTCTTTTTAGACTCCTAAAATATAAAAAGACTGTCGAGCAATTGAGATCGTTAAACTCATTGGAAGTGCCATCCCTCCTCTATATTTTAATCTTTTTGGACCTGAGGGATCATTACACAAAAAGATTGAGTGCTTGTCTTCTTTGGCTCGTGAAAGTGATCGAAAAAGTCATCCCTTTCATATTATTTTATACTTTTTCAGACTTAATGGATTATACTACAATAAAGGATTATTGGAGAGTCCTTTCCGTCTCATTTCCGACTCTCTAAAATTGAAAAGGACAAAGTTATCTTTGTCATTAAACTCATTAAGACAATAGCGACAAACTTGTCCATTGCAGAAAAGAGCGAGTTTCACTGTCGTTAGGCTCATTAAAATATAACGACAGGTTTTCCCAAAAGGAAAATTATAGAACAAGCATATGTCATCCTCCTCAAGCTTGAAAAAAATAAAGAGGTAATGGTCAGAAATGACTAGGGAAAAATTGTGAAGAAAACTTGAAAAACTTTATTGGTGGCAAGTCGCTCTTGAACATGACACTTTCACTCCATCACCATGATTGAGTCAGGTTGGGTTATTCTCTTCACCGTCATATCACCATTGCTCCTCCGTACCATCCATTTTTCGGGTTAACACTACCAATCCATTTTAGTGTCGCTGATATGTTTAAGAGAAGTCACTCAGAGAATTCACCAACCCAGCTTATGCCTCATCTGTTGCAATACCTTCACGCTCCATTATTTCATGACCGCCACCCTGAACCTTGTATCATCAGATCGTTTTCACCTCCACAAAATCATTTTCTCCGTTCCATGTCATAGATGTGGGATTCATTAAGGCCATCCTATGATGGTTCACTTCTTGTTGACATCAGTTCATTATCTAAGAAGTCAACTTAGGAACAACCCTTTCAGTACTTTGAAGCTTGCATGCCTCAATGGCAAGTTTCTCACTTCTGACGACAGGTTTACATCAATGGCCTTCGACTGAAAGATTTTATGTGGTGTTCAAAATTGACTCATGTATTCACACCACGTGAATTTTACTGCAGTACCTTGAGGGTCATTATCATTATCAGTGATTCCTCTCACCCCTGTTAACAACTTACATCATTGGCTGGTAATCAGGCGATGTCTTTCCATGTTCGACACCAGAACATATTTTCACATGGATCGACTTGTACTTCGAGCGAAGATTGAACAAGTTTGAAGACCCCAGATCTAGTTTCATCCATCCAGGCTGCGATATATTCAGGAAAATAAAGACATCAACTGTACATCATAGTTGCACAAATAATCATCCAAGCTAAAGGGATGATGGCTCTACCATAATCATTAGTCTGCCACAAAGAAGGTTGTTTGTCTTATGTACATGAAAATGAATTTATAAAGCTGAGCATGGGAATGCCCGCCTAAGCTAGATCATGAAAATATTATGAAGATAATGTATTGTATTGTATCTTATTACAGGTCACCTTCCAGTTCGAAAAACCTCAGATCCTCATGATAAAGCATTTCACATGACATCAGAAGATTTATGACCTCATGCTTTAGGGGGCAATTTTTATAGACATGTTTTGGCACTGCAACCCCAATCACATATGTCCATAAGCCAAGGGCTTCTAAGCCCCTAAAAGTTTTGTTTCATACCCTAAAGGAACAAGGTCAACTGATTACATCATTTCCTAGAAGTTCTCCCTGAAAATCTGCTCAGAACTGGTCAAAATTATACTAGAAAGACTGCTCCATGCTGAGGGTGCGATGCATCTCACCTGTTACACATAGAGGGTGCCATGCATACTGAAAAGCCCTTCTGTAGGGTGTGATGAGCGAGAACAGACAAATGGCAGAGGCAGTTTGCTAGGTGGAAACCCAGAGAATCTTCTAGAAACTGCTCATTTGACACTTGCCTCTTTGAATTCGCTCAGGGATGAGTAAGAGGTCATGAAATCTCCAAGTGGAACCAAGAACTATCAGAGAAATGACACTAATCAAAATCCTAGAAGCTAACTCACCCACCTGCAAATATCTATATATGGATCCCTCATCCTAGAGATCTAGAGGTTGGAATTTTGTATTTTGTAAGGAAGTGCTGTTGGCTTCTCTGTGAAACATCATAGTGTTGGGTGATCTAGATTTTCATGAGGTGAAGAGGGCTTTCATGCTAGGAGGATGGCATTAGGTCATACCGCTGGGTTGTAATCCTCTCTTCTACTACTTCTATCAATAAAGCTATTTGAGTTTTCCTCCATATTCTTGTATATTTCTAAATCTTGTATTGATGCATGCATTTGTATGGTTAATATACATCTGATCCTATATTGTTTATGGTTATAGATCTCTATGCTTTGATGATATTATGCTTCTTTGACTCTACAGGTGTTCTTTGAAGCGGGACAAGTGAGGAAAGAGTGGCAAAGCTCTATGAAAGGGGAGAGGAAACAAGCAAGGATCCAAGCGAAAGACTGAGGTTGGTACTCTCTGCTTCTATCTCATCTATCTCTCATAAAGGAAAACACAAGTAACTTTAGTTTGTGTGTTTCTAAGATAGCTACCTGTCTTAGTGGGATTAGTAGCTCTGAATGGACACTAGTTTTCCAGATAAAAAGGTTATCCTTTAAGAGTTGGAGAACTTGTTGTTAATTCTCGATGTGATGTTCCACTGCTTGAACCTTAGAATTTTCTATTAAATATTATGTGATGGATGGTGGCTGATATCCATAAAGTGCCATAAATGGGGTCATTTTTGCTGCAGTATGGAAGGGAGTGTTATACCACCATTCAGCGAGAGGCAACCATTTGACCCATTGTGTCTATTTATCATATACAAAGCAACGAAGATATCCTTCCAAACATTTGTTTACTATCTCAATTTCCCCATCAGATTGAAGATGATAAGATGAGATATGAGCTAACTGAGTACCAACACAAGAAAATAATTCCGTCCAAAAATTTCCACTCAAAATGGGATCTTTGTCACTTAGAATAATCTTCAGGTTTCCATGTAGCTTTTGAATTGTTTCCATAAATCCAGTATAAACTGTACTAGCTTTAAATGGATGTGATAATGCACAAAAGTGTGCATACTTGGTAAGTCTATCAACTACCACCATGATGACACTCTTTCCTTCAGGCTTGGGTAAACCTGTGATAAAATCCATTGAAACCTCCTCCCAACATTGGCTTGGAATGCATAAATGTTGTAATAGACTTGGGGTCTTAATTGTTTCAACTTTATTTTGTTGGCAAACCAAACATTCCCCCACAAACTTTTGAATATCTGATTTAAGACCATCCCAAAAAACTTCCTTCTTAACCCTGTGGTAAGTTTTTAAAAATCCTAAGTGCCCTCCTAAGGAAGAAGTGTGCAATTCCATAAGAATGTTTTGTTTGAGTTGGGAATTATTATAGAGGTATAAGAGATATTTGTACCATAACGAATCATTTTTTCCAGCTAAATGTATCAGAGGTACTAGAATCTTGTTTTCACTTTCGAATAAGTGCCCACACTTCTTTGTCATTCTTCCATTCCTCCCTTGCTTCATTTATCCAATCTGGTTGGATAATAGAAATGGTGCACAA
>APFE031272972.1:192962-254521 GCA_000404065.3 Pinus taeda | reverse complement strand
TGCAAAGGAAACGCCGTAAGGCATAAATTGAAGAACACAAATACAACAAAAAAATACTTTGATAAAGAATAAAAGTATATTGAACGCTTAAATCAATGCCCCATTAACTGGAACCACTTAGTAGACATATCTATCAACATTAGGATTATACACAATGATCAAGAAATTTCCCATATACAAACAGCACCTTCCACAACAACCTTTTGTCACATCCACATTTTAAAAAATGCCTTGGAACGTGATTGGAATCTCCCATATTGCCTTTTTCATTATGCAAATAAATCTTCCACGGACAAAAATTTACAGCGAATTTGTTACAATCGGGATTATGTTTTATTTATTTCCTTTACAATCTATCACTTTTAAATTTTAAACATGGTTCTCTGGTTTTAGTTGGCAAATTATGTGATAAAAATGTGCTCATCATTTTCATTATACCTATACTTTTTTCCATTTTGTAAGTATTTAACATTGGCAAGCAATTGAATTTGCAACAAAAACGATCAAGAATAGCGGTTTTGTGAAAATTATTTATTATTTTTATTAGATTATTTTATAGAAAGTATGGCCAACAATTAGGTTACAAAAAGTATTCCCAACAATTATCTTCTCTCTCATAAAGTGAAATTTAATGCAATCATCATCTCCATCAAATAAATTGTCAGAAGGTGGAATTTGGCCCTAGTTGCCAATTTTAACACTTTTGATCTTTCAATGGTCTTAAGCTCCAAATTTCACTCCACTAAAACCTGAACCCTTATTAATGATGAGAAAGTTTTAAATGGGGGAGAAAGCATAGTATGAATTCTATAGAAAGTTTGGAATGATCCCTCATTACATTTTAATTGGCATGGAAAGAACATTAAACTAAGGAGATAACTCCCTATACTTTCATACAAAGGGGATAACTCCCTGTACTTTCATGGAATTGTTTTCAAAGTTTCAATTTTAATTTGAGAGCCACTCTTATAATCAATCACGTGCATTCTAAACTTTTCATTTAAACAAGACACAACTTTTCATTTAAACAAGACAATTTATACTTTTCATTTAAAGAAGACACTTTATTGTTTTCAAACTTTCAATTTTAATTTAAGAGCCACTCTTATAATCAATCACGTGCATTCTAAACTTTTCATTTAAACAAGACAATTTATACTTTTCATTTAAAAAAGACACTTTATACTTTTTTCAGTGAGTGTTGAACTTTTATCATAGTGAATGTGTTGAACTTTTATCATAGTGAATTTAAAACATTTAATGGAGTATGAAACTTTCTAAAAGAACATATTTAATTTTTGTGCCAAAAAAAATGTGTGCAAGTTCCTCCCATAGCTAAAGTGAAGTTTTAACTCTAATAAAAATGAAAATTTACCTCAACAAAGTGAATTAGAAGATTTTTTGAAGTTGATGTAGAATATCTGTTTTTATATTGAAAATTTTAATTTAAAAAAAAACAAAAAAACAAAAAAAAACAAAAAAAACAAAACAAAACAAAACAAAACTTGTTAAATTGAATATTAGTTATAACAACCACTCAAACCATTATTTTCATCATCATTCAAAAGAAAAAATTACACAAAAAAAATTGAAAAAAATAATTAAATAAAAAATAAATTGCTTTTAAAGAACAAAAAGCCTATGTCTATTTTGTACATCTCTCATTTTTTCTTATATTGTTTTCCCTCTTTTGGGCATATTTGATGGTTAGATAGTAGAATTCTCAAATTCTTACTCATTGAAATATTAGGTAACTTTAAAAGTTTATAACTGCAAAATATTATGAATAAAATTGAGTTGGTTCATTGCAGGAAGGAAAAAAACACAATAACAATTAGCCAACACTTATTATTAAGACCTAAAATAACAAGACATATGAACCTTTACAAGTATAACATAGCTTGTTTGGTAGAAATGAGAATAAAATGTTGATGTGAATTGGCACAGTATTACTACATATAGAGGTCAAAACTAAAATAGAAACAAAAAAATGCAGATGTGAAACTCAAAATAATAAAAACAAAGCAGAAAAAAAAGACAAATTAGTTAGAGGCACCTTACATCCAACTGCACTGCCTGTACAAATCCAAGTTGTCTGGAGTTCTCCAATATTACCTTGATTACCTTGTTGAAGTGACAAAAGTTACACAGGAAAAAGGGTAAACTCCATTTGTATATAACGAGTGAAAAATCATAACTGTCAAAGTCAGTCAAAGTCACTGATAAGAGTTATTGAACTCTTCTGACCTAAATATAGAATATTATCAGAAAATAATGAGCTTACATGGTAGCTCATAGTCTACTATATTGTATCTCTATATTGTACATTTATCCAGCTTGAGTTTTAGGGAAATGAATATTTTTCTCCATTCTATTGTAAACCCAATATGACTAATGTCCAAAGCTCTAGTTAAGATATCTATTTGATGGATTACTCTGAAACAAGTTTTGCAAATGCAGAAAATTTGTTGCTGAGTAGTTTGGATGGAGTGTCATACTCAACAAATTGTCCTGATTCAAAACAAATACAAAGTAAGTAAAAAATGAAATGTGTCCAAAAAAATAGTAACTGTAACAAAACACTAGAAAATAAACAACTTACAAATGTTATACCATCCTTTAATAGGAGAACCATATCACTCTCAATAACAGATGGAATCCGATGTGCTATAGTAATTACTGTGCAGGTAGAAAATCGGTGGTGAATTATTTGTTGATTAAGTCCATCAGTTGCAGTGTCAATTGAGGTAGTTGCCTCGTCAAGGACCAGTATCCGACTTTGTTTTAGTAATGCCCATCCCAAATAGACAAGTTGGCATTGACCTACACTCCAATTTCCTCCATTCTCAGACACTGTACAAGAGATCATTCCATTAAATTCGATTCTCAATTTTCATTCTAAAAAAAAGGGGCCCTAGAGACTAGGTAGGTCTCAAGGACACCAAAAAATAAACAAAACATGAGCACTAAGATGGAAAGCAAATAGAAGAAATAGCTACTGTAAAAAAGACACACAGACCTGAGGAATCAAGTTTCTTTTCTTTTGCTCGTACAATCTCACCAAGTTGGCACTTGTCCAAAGCCTGAAAGCACAAGCAAAATCGAAATAGATTCATAAACAATAAACTTATAGCAAGATCCTCAGGGAAATATCTATATTCTTCAAGGCAAGAATAATTGGCGCTAAAATTGATACTAATGCTTATAGAATATGAAGCAGAACTAACCTCCCAAATCTCATCATCCAAGCAATCTTCGAGAGGATCCAAATTATTTCTTATAGTGCCTTCAAACATTGTTGGTTCTTGGGGAATAATGCTTAATTTGGATCTTAGGTCATGGAGGCCTATGGATGAGATGTCGACTCCATCAATGACAATTCTGCCCGTTGTTGGTTCCACAATGCGAAAAATGGATTGAATAAGAGTAGATTTGCCACTTCCTGTCCGCCCCACAACTCCCACCTTCGTGCCTCTAGGGAAAGTGCATGTAAGGCCTTTCAAGACAAGCGAAAGATGTGGTCCATAACGCACCTGATTGTATGGATCAAATTTATATATGAACTGACATGCAAATTACTATCATTAAATGCGTGAAAAAGAGACTATTTGTATTGAGTTCTGACCTGCAAATCAGTTAGATCTATTGTTCCTCTAGATGGCCAGTTGGAGTTTGGTCTACGATTCTCTATAATCACTGGTGACTCACTGGTAATTCGTGAATACTACATTATTCTCTCCGCTGAGATCATGTTGGTCTCCACATAACAAAGGCACCATATTACCCAGGCTTGTACCATGTTCAGACTTAGACTATATGTTACTGCCAACCCTGCAGTGCCTGTTAAGGTGCCATTTCATTTACTTTCATATTTCATTATAAAGAATATGTCTAGTCTGCTGAGATCAGTTTAGGAAAAATAATTGTAAGCCAAGATAGTGCTTCTGTACCTACTTGGGCTAATTACATCTTGAGGCAAGCGAATGAGGAACACCAAAAAGAATGCAAACACAAGATTTGACAGAAAATCCATCCGAATGCCAAGCCACTCATTGGCTCCAACATTGTGGAGACTAGGTCTCATATATATATCAATCAACTCGAGATTTCTTTCCATGAATCGAAATTCCTGGTCAAAACTTCTAATGGTGGCTGCTCCAGAGATTGATTCTCCAAAATGTTGTACAATTGGAGCTCTACAAACTGATGCCAGCTGAGCCAGTTCCCTAGCTGATGTTATGTAGTATTGCTGCATGCAAGGAAGGTCAGAGGAGTTACAAGAATTCTCTTATTACTATAAAAACCCAAAAGCATGGAAACAAAGAAATACAGATAAACTGTTGTCATGATAGAATCCTGATGCAACTTAATCTATTTGATAACATCCTTTTCAATCAAATTATGGGATCTACCTACAACAAAACTTGAAGTAGAAATCAATCTCTCTTATCGCCAATTTATGTTCCTCTGAGAAAATTAAAATTTGCAAGTTCGCATTTATTATTATTGAGAAATACAGAGAATACCTGATACCATATACAACTTGCACCCACTGGTATAAACACAATGAAGACCTGCCAAGCAATATGAGACATGACTGCAATGATCCCCAAAAGTTGTATAAATGCAAAAGCCAATTCTCCTAGTTGAGAAGGAATCAATGTGCCCACTGCACTCTGATCAGTTGATGCCTGCCAAGAAATAGAGAGCTTGTTACTGACCCACTAGAATCAAATGATTTCCTTCTCTCTCAGGAAAGGTATTAGCCTATTAAAACAATAAATGTCAACTGACCCGATTCAGTATTCGCCCAGATGGAGTTGCATCAAAGAAGGACATTGGTGCACGAAATATACACCTGTGCAGAGTGATGAAAAGCTGATTAGCAGTTTTAAGTCCAACCAATGAAAGAAGCATAGACCTCACAAGAACGCACAGGGAGTTGCTTAATGTCAAAGCAACATAAACCAGAATGAAAAGGGACTTTCTCATAGGGGAACTTTCATTTTCTTTTGTAGAGGCTTCCGATGTCATCCAGAGGTTACTACATATTTGAAATAGCTGACTTATTATTTGGGCCAGTAGTATTATAGGTATCAAAGTACCATTGTATGCAGCAGTAATGTAAGACTAGTATATCGACATGCTTACCCTGCCTCTCTCTCTTTCTTCTTCTTGTACAAGCTATGAATTTTTATTCTCTTTATCCAATTTTTCTTTGTGGTTTTCTGGTTCAACCTCTTCCTCTACATCTATTGAGTTCTGAACACCGCACTGCTCCAGTGTGTCACTGGCAGTAACATTTTTCACTCCAGCTGTATTGCCAGGACATGAGATTTCAACAAATCTCTCTGATGTGTACACTTCAGATTTCTCCATAGCAGAAATAGTTTTCAAAGCTTTCTGATGTGCACCAACTAATTCCACAAAATCTGTGCCTCGTTGTAAGATGTCATCATATCTACCAACCTGAGTAATTTCACCATCTCACATTACCTGTGAAGAATATCATTTACATCAACAAAATATGGATCACTCATCTCCTCCTCTCAATAAATGATCAATAAACCCACTGTCCCTTTACCAATTACATTGAAAATTTTAATATCACTAGAATAGGATGAAAGAAATTCAAACCTACCAGAATGATGTCAGCAGAGGGTAAAAACTCCACTTGATGAGTTACATAGACTACAGTCTTTGAACCCAGAATACCAAGTATGCATTCCTATGACAAGCAAGTCGAATTTCTTAGATGTTTATGGACATGAATTTGCACTGGCACAACCAGCAATGTATATTATCTAGGCTGAACAATGAATTGCAGAGTGCTACTGCAGAGCTTCATCATTCCATCAAAACATTAAAACTAATTAATTCAGCAAACCTACAGTATGTAAAGGATAAGAGAAACATACTTGGAAAATATGTTTTCCGGTATGTGCATCCACAACACTAAAAGGGCCATCAAAAATATAAATGTCTACATCTTGATATAAAGCACGGGAAATCTGTATTCTCTGTTTTTGTCCACCACTCAAATTTAACCCTCTTTCTCCAATGTTTGTCCCGTCCCCATAAGGAAAAAGTTCAAGATCTTTCTTCAATGCACAAGCATCAAGTACACTATTGTATCTAATAGTATCCATCTGCTTTCCAAAGAGAATAGCGTCTTTAATTTTCCCACTTTGTATCCAAGGAGAATTTTCCCACTTTGTATCCAAGGAGACTGAGGGACATATGCTTTGGTACCACTTAAGCTAACAAGAAAGCAAAGGCTAAGAACTACATGCAAGATTCTTAATATTCTTGCCATGGTTTTTCAAGAAGGGTAGCTATGGTGTTGAATCGGGTGATTATGGGTATGTTGATGGTTATGAAGGGTAGTTGTGGTGCTGAATCAGGTGATTATGGGTATGCTGATGGTTATGAAGGGTAGTTGTGGTGCTGAATCAGGTGATTATGGGTATGCTGATGGTTATGAAGGTCATGCAAGTGGAAGCTATGGTTAATATGGAGCATGGTTATGCTTACTTTCATTTGTAAGCATAGATAGTTCGATTGTAAGTGTAAATGGTTGGATAGATGCTGTGAAATGTTCATTCCACAAATAAAAGCAATGGTACTACATAGTGATTTACTACATATCCCACTTGCGCCTGGAAAGTTTGGTAATAAAATGTATCACCTCTCGTTTATGCCCATATTGACACAACTGGTATATCAAATGGCTTTGTAGCAGAGGCAAGTGGAAGAGAAAGAGATGACAATAAATGGCACCCTAATAAATTCTAGAAAGTTAAAAGCAATAATAGTAACCTCTGCTCGATGAAACTATAAAAGTAAATTGGGGATGCCAGAAGGATTACTAGTATCAAAATGGAAGCAGCATTGTGGTCTACAAAAATCATGGATGCAAGCAATGATCTAGGAATGACTGCCAGAAAAATTGCCCATAAGGGAACATTCTTCAGCTTCACTAAACTCCCAAGCTCAGTCAATCCATCCGTTCGAAATCCAGTTCTGGGAAAATCCGCAAAGTCGAATATCCAGAATTTTTTTTAATGAAATCCAACCAAACTGTAAACTTACACATTCGGTAAATCCACAAAGTCGATATATCTGGAAAGTCACGGAGAAATTGATAAAGCGCTCAAGGTGACATTTTACCCAATCTTGTGATTGATGATGACTCAAGACATTGAACCAACCACATAATTTGAACCCCAAATTCCGAACTGTTTTCAAATCCGACCGGATGCCTTTTACATTCTTGATTGTTTTCAAAATGCAACAAGGTCCCATATAAGTTTATTCTCCCAATTTGATGCTACACATTATGGCAACTATAGACGATCTTTCCACAAAATTAATTGCATTTCATTCCGGTTACTATTACATTCTATAGAAACGCTTGCATTTCATGATGTTTTCTACTACATTCGTAATCAGCGCATACTGAACAGGCCGATGCCAGCGACAATATCGGAGAGATTAATCAGAAAAACATTGCAAATAAATAATGTACATTGAACAGAGCAATGCTAATTATAGTATCGGCGAGATTCACCAAAACATTATTCACACTAATTAACATAAAACACCTCTACTTCAAAGACGGGTTGAATAAAAAGACAAAGGCTACGAATAGGAACCGTATAGAGAAGATCAGTAGGAATCCTGATCGAAACACCATCACGACGGTCAAGTTAATTAATAATGACAAAAGGCTGGACAAAAGAGCATCATTATCAGAATTTAACCAACCTTTTAAGCTTAGCCTCCCGCTTCTTAATGATTTGTTTGATGAATCACAATTCATAAGGCAAATCCAAGCATAAGCTTTTAGCTTCATTTATCATTGCAGGAAATACAAATTCAAATCCACTTGGCTGGCGATGGTCTGGGTCATCCTCCATCATTCCAACGTGCTTTTTGAAGAATTCAATACCTGCAAGATATTTATATATATTATTTAGAGCTATAAAAATGGATTGTGCGGAAACAGGCCGCTTACCTTCTTACACCATATTGGTACAATGAACCACTTCAAAGAAACAGAGTGTATCATAATTTTATTATTAAATAAAATAAACTAGTCTTCGCAAACCTTTCTGCACTTGTGTCCTGCCAGTCTGCCATACGGTGAGAGTAATAATACATGCAAGAGTTGCCAGTAGCCTGTCATATGTTAAAAAGTGGTGCTCTTCTCCCCAAGAGCCATCTTTCAACTGATTTCGAAGAATCCATTGGAGTGTTTGAGGAAAGTGAAGGTGGTCAGAGCCATCAAGTGTTGGAATTTTTGCTACCCAAGCAATGTCATAAGCAGAGGGAGTCGTTTCCCCATCACCCATACCTCTAAACATACTCTTAATCTCCGATATTAATGTCTCCACACGCTCCTCGTCCGCTGCTGCCACCTAAAATTAATACAGGTCAACCATAATATTTTATCAAATATCCGCTAATATTCTTGCGACGTCAACCTTACGAACAGAAATTGAATGAACATCTGCTGCGAATACCGACCTTATTAGATGACATTATTGAATCAATAATATCATCTTTCCAAAATCCTGGAGGGAAGTCTCGTTTCGCTAGTTTAGGATCAGGAAACGAATCTGCAAGTATCCCAGAAAAATGAAAAAAAATAATAGTTCAATTAATCAGTTGGAAGGAGGTTGAAAACATTTAAATTAGTTTCAGCGAAGGCAGGAGAATAAGCATACCAACCTTCATTTTATCAGAATGGCTAGAAAGGGAGGTTGCGCCTTCTCCAACACCAGCAATGATCTTGCTTGAACCTGCATATTCAAAAGTACTAAGAAGCCGAATTGAAATTAAGGCCAGACAAAAATTAAAATTATGTGTGTACCCAATCGTAGGTAGATGTTTCTCTATTTGCTTGCAGTCCAGATTTTTGTCCAGATTTCAGTTTCAGAAGGGTTTTGGGGGCAGGAGGATACAGGGATGCCATTGCCAACGCCGGTTCGACTATACAAACAGACAGAGAGCTGGCGCACAGATGTCAAGGGAAAGTGAAAAGTTTTTTAAGGTTTTTTAATGTTTTAAAATATTTTTTATTAAATCAGACGGTTGATTTTTGTTTAATCGTCTAACAAGAGATCTAACGGCTACGATTAGGACAGAAAGACATTTGGGGGAGTTCATTTCAGAGGGAAACGCCTTACGGCGTAATAATAATATCCATTTTAAAGGTCATAGCCAAGCCAAGCACCAAATTGGTGTATGGGACCCCCTTGTTTGTGGGACAAGGGACCCACCTCCGCGCAACGATTTGACTACTAAGTCTACGAAGGCATACATACTCTACCCCTCTCTGGTTTTGAACCTGTGACCTCTTAGGAGGAAACACATGCTCTTCACCATTAGGCCCACTCAAGCTGCGGGCCTAATATATTTATATTATATAAAACTATATATATAATTGTGTTATAATTATATTTCAATTAGTTATGTTATATATATACACCCAACCACAATTTAATTAAATAAATACAAATATCATTTTGGATTTTTAATTAGTTAATAATTTTTTTTTTTATTTAAATACAATTAATTTTTTAACACAAATTACTATATTTTATATTTATTATTGAAAAATATTAAAAATATAATTAATTTAAATTTAAAATGAAAAAAAAATAAAATAAATTTTTTTTATTCCATAAATAGAAGTTCCACTATGAGCGACCATTCATCATGTCAATCTAAAGTTCCTAATTTATTTATTGGTTATAGTTTTGGTTGTTTATGTTATGGAAGTTTTTTTATGCATAATTTTGACAAATTTGTTAGAAATTTAAAAATGCATTTTAAACAACAAAAAAACATTTTTTTATTTTGAAAATTTATTTCACTACATTCCTAAGGAAAAACTTTAAAACCTAAAATAATTAAAAAATAAAGTTTTTACCATATAAAACGTTCATAATAAACATGTTACCTTACATAAAACATATACAATGAGAAAAAATAAAAACCTAAATTATAGTTTTTTAGTGGTTTTCTTGGTGATTTTCTAGTTTGTTTGTTTGTTTGTTTGTTTGTTTTTTTGTTTGTTTGTTTGTTTGTTTGTTTTTTTGTTTTTTTGTTTTGTTTTGTTTTTTTGTTTTTTTGTTTTGTTTTGTTTTGTTTATTTATTTATTTTTGTTTGTTTTTGTTTTTGTTTTTGTTTTTTTTTTTTTTTTTTTTTTTTTTTTTTTAGGTTTTCGTTTTCTTGGTGGTTTTTTGAGGTTTCATAGTTGTTTTTGTGGTTTTTGTATGGTGGGTTTTTAATTCCAAAGGAAAATTAAGTAAAAGAGACAAAAAAATATAGGAAACATACCTTGGCTTGAGCCTTTGGGTAATTCACGGGGTTACTTGGCACTTGGATTGAGTTTTTGTATCTCGGTCAAGCTTAGAAATCCTCTGTCGAACTCCTTCTTCCTTGCAGTATGTGCAAAATGGCTTGCGCGATCAGGTTTTGAATAAGAAATAAGGGCTCGATGTAGCTCTAACTCTCTATCGAGCCATAAAGCTCGATCGAGCTCTAACTCTTGATCGAGCTCTTAACTCGGGTTACACAAGAGCTCGATCCAAGGTTTGTTCAAACACTCGATGGAGTTATGTTTAATCCCTGAGGTAGCTCGATCAAACACTTAAAATTTTCACAATATAGCACTTAACATGACTCGATTGAGCTTCTTTTTTTCACCAAAACATGCCCTCGCTTTGCCAAAAAAGTAACCCATCTCCATGCATAGACCCTAGAAGAATCAACAACTAGGTCAAGTTCATATTTGTATAATATAAGGTTGATTCTAACCATTACAGTTATGACCTTCAAACTAGGTCAAGTTCATACTTGTATAACATAAGGTTGATTCTAACCATTACCGTTATGACCTCCAACCAATGACATTGCACAGAATGACTTAATAATACACTTTATTCTTGATCAAAAATTAATTCTATATTTTTATGAGTTGAAATAAATAATTAAATATTTATAATGTCATTCTAAATTACTCAAATAAATTTTAATTTTCAATATATAATTTCTTAATCAAATTTAGTTATATATTCTTATAAGTTGAAAGCAATGGTTAAATATTTAGGATATCATTATAAATTGGTGAAATAATGATAGATTTTGAGATAAGTTTTCGGTTACAATCACATCAAAGTTTATTTGTGCATGTGTTTCGAACCATCAAGTGTGCTTCATCGTTAGGACAAGATGAAGAATCAGATCCAGGAAGTAAGTTAAATAGAGAGACCAAATCATTCCAATGGTTAGAAAAACAACTAATTTGATCAAGAGAAATAACTACCTATGCCTGGGCTTCGACTACAATGTCAGGATCAAGAGTTTGGGACAAATAATTATTAATTAACTAATTCTGTTGTTTATTGGATTTATTTAAATATATATGTTAATAATTTCTTTTTATAGTAAAACTAATCAAAACCTTAAAAATATATATTTATTACTAAAATATGAAAGAAATATGTAACTATCTCAATATATATAAAAAGTAATTTATTATAAGTATCATGTTAAATTAAATAAGAATTGATTAGAAACATGAAAACTTAAAAATATCTCTTCTAGTTAAATCTCGAATATGTTAATAACTATATTAGATAAATTTTATTTATTTATAAAATGGCATGTGTATAACTTAAATATACCTAATTATAATTAAAATCTTTAAAATGAAAATGAACCAATATTATAAATAAGGAGCCCAATAATCCTAAAATTATAGTATAAGAATTATTATATATATATATAGATATTATAAAAAGGTGAAAAACAATTTTATCATGACATTTTGGGAACTAATTATCACGGCCAAGGCATTAATGACAAGGAAGCAGATGAAGGTTTAATTATATAAACCTAAACTTAAAACCTAAAAAAAGGAAAATTATTCTCTTCACTATATTAGTCTAAAACATAAAATTATATATACTTACTAAGGAATATTATGAGGAGGATTAAGGGGTAAAAAATTTAATAATAGACTATATAATAGAAAAAAAAAAGAAAAGGAACCGGGTGAGAACTCATAAATTCAAAGAGACGGGGGAATGACATCAAAACTAGAAAGAAACAAACAAAAATAATAGAAAAACAAGGGATGAGAGGGAGAGGGGTCTTAAGAGGTAAGGGCAGGGATCTAATAGTTCCTGATTTTCCATCCATCATCCCCGTTAAGATTACTCGGCCTCCATTCAATTTTGATGGCCTCCCTAAACTTCCGATGATGAAATAAAGCAATCTTAGCAATGACCTGGGCCTCCTCAATGCATATATGATGCTTAGTTTTCCCCGCGTGTTTAGCCAAAGCTGAAGATCGAGTCCTACCATGCTTAATATCGGCTGCGTGTTCATGAATCCTTTGATTAATAGAGCACCCAGTTTCACCAACATAGGGGGTCCCATAAGAACAAGGGATAACATAAACACCTTTCCTATCCTTAGGGTCAACAGGGTCTTTTACAGACCTTAAGGAGCTCTGAATGGTGTTAAGGGGTCTAAAGGTAGAGGGAACACTATGCTTCCTTAGGATCCTCACAATCTTGTCAGTGGTTCCTTGGATGAAAGGGAGATGAACCCCTAAGACTCGATCTTTAGGGTCTTCCTTAACCTTGGGACCACTGCCAGCTTTGAGGAATACTTTCTGACCTTGGTGCCTACTATACCCATTCTTAACAAAAACATCAAGGAGATGGGATTTCTCATTATCAAGGTGGTTTTCATCAGAGATTATCAACACACGAGTAGATAGTGTGTTACTTTTAATATATATGAGTTAAAACAAAATAAAAAAGAAAATGAATCATTATTATTATTATTTTAATAAAATGGGTAGATATTTGTATTATTAATTACATATTCCAATCTTCCTTGGAGGTTTGAGATTGAGCATGAAGGCTCAATACAAACCCTTAAATGAGTTCCCTATGACACAAAAAATTTAATTCCTTTCCAACTAAATTTTTTCCAAAAAAATCCCGATATCCAAACACATTTACATTCCATTTTCACAATTTTTGTTTTGATTTAGTCTAACTTCTTGTTTTTCTTGGTGAAATACTTTTACCTTTCTTCCTAGCTAGAGTCCAATCGTGTTTTCTGCAAATTTTGATGGGTCATTCTTCGACAAGTACACGTTTTTTCTGTTGAAGTCTTCCTCATATGCCTAATTTGACCAAGTTTCCTTTCTGACATTATTCCTTGTGGTTTATGGAAGGGATCTATTTCCCACAAGGGTTTGTTGCTTTTCCACTTTCACTGATTCGGGAGAATCCTCATTGGCATGCATTTTTTCGTAATTGATTTTTGTTGCCTCTAATGCATTTTATTTGACATTATCAATGTCCTGTTTATCTTTTGGTTCTTTCTTATCCTGTGGCTCTTCTTCTTTATATACTATATAATGATTGCCCTGAGCTCTTGCCCACCATTTACACCTTCGATATTTTTTTCAATATTTGTTTCTCTGACACTTGGGAAAGTTATTAATTACATGCATCGTTTCAAAGCACACTCTACATTGGAATGAAACATTTTCATAGTCAAGCTTTTGGACCCGGATATAAGTTGGGGCCATCAAATTGATCTCAATGGGAAAACCCTTATTCAAGTCCCTCTCCACACAAATTTGAGCATAAATAGTTTTATAAAATTTTCATGTATCTAGGCTGCAACAGTAAAACTTTCCAAAATCATTCCTATTAGAGGATAATGATTGGAGATTCCAAAGATGCAAGGGTAAGTTCAAAATCCTTACCCAAATTAGAGCAATGGAGATTGATGTCTTTACCAAATCAAACGTGGGAGTCCATGGCTCCATGAAGAAATCGACACTACCCCAAAATCACGACCTAGGTTTACAAAAGACCACCTTGTCTTCAATATTGTTGAAAAAAATAATGAAAAAACTCTGAGCCATCATATCATCTGTTAAATGAAGTTTCAATGCCTTAGAGATCCATTTGTGTAGATCCGTCAGCCGTGACCAAGACTGATTAAACTTGCAAACCAAACCTTGCTTCAAAAAAAAATGCTCATAATTAAAAGCTTTCTCGTCCAAAGGAAAATTAGGGGAGGAACTTCTTGAACTACTAGGAGGCCATATCCAAATTTCAAAATGGAACTATGTGAAACTGAAGAACTTGCTTGCGTGACAACCATATTCTTCATCATTGAATCACTAAAATTAGCTATTAAATACACTGTAAAAGAGATTCGCAAAAAAATCCATGATTTAAACATAGATTGATAGACTAAAAAAAACCTTAACCGTCGCAAAAGTTTTCTGAGCCTCGCCCATCTCTCCTAATCCAAAATTACATTTTCCTCAAATTAATTTAAAAAATACTCAATATTCATTGAAAAAAAATCATTGGATATTAATTAAAAAAAAACTATAATGATTATAGTATTAAATTTACATTTCCACAACATTTAAAAATAAATTATAAAATATAATATCATCATTAAAAAGGTTAGGTGGAAAATGGTGTTTTTTTAATTAATTTAATAAATTTTTTTTATATTGATTAATTTAAAATTATTTTATATATATAAAATTAAAACTAAATTCAATAATCATAATTATAAGAGTAAATTATTAAATTAATTTTAAATATACATTGAACCACAACTTATTTTAAAATTTTCTATTTTATAAATTGTTTTTTAACTATAATCACGTTACACTTTCTTGTGCGCCTTAACTCTAAAATAATTAATTGAATATGTTGATGAGAATGTGCGAGATGTTATAATGCAGAGAAGACTCTTTTTAAATTTATTTTATAGTATTTATATAAATGAATGTTATAATCTATATATATAGATGGATGATTAATGTTTATGTAGAAGTTTAAGAGGTAAGAAATTAATTGTAATTTTTGATATTTTTATTTTAAAAATAATTTGAATAGATGGATGAGAGATGTTGGTAAAATGTCCTTAATGTAAAGAAAATTATTTTATAGTTATTTATATAAATAGATGTTATAAATTGCAAATAATTATATGTGTGTATGAGATGGTGATAATGATGATTGTGTGTGTATGTGTGATATGATGATTATAGTGATGATTAATGTCTATTAAGAATGTCATAGTTTACTAGATCTTTAGAAGGTAAGTGATTAATTAGAGTTTTTTTACATTTTTTTTTATAATAAAAATAATAACGCAAACGCTACAAGATCACTAAGTTTTGTTGATTTAGAAACCGAAGAAGGTTAGTAGTGTGATAAGTTTTTTAAAAATTAGATGGAATGTGAGTGTAAGTTGGACATTTTAAGAGAGTGTTTTCAGCTTCCACCTCCTTATTATGACAAAGATACCTGACTCTTTATCCCATGGGAATTAACCAATGCCTAATTGCACTATGAAATTTATGATAATTAATTTTTATCTTAGTAATATTTATTTTCTTCTTAACATTAATCGAGACAAATATATAATTTTTGTTTTCTAGATAACACTTTATCACTTCCTTATAAGTAGTTTCTCTTTTTCCTCTAACTTCTTATGATAATTAAGGGAAAGTTTATTTTAATTTTTTTAATAATATTTATAGTAAATGGTATTTAATTGAGACAACTTAACTCCATTTAATAGTCAACTCCGATGATATACTTCTATCAAACGACGATGGGAGCAAGCTGAGCGAGGGTTTGGAACAGGGCCTTAGGGTTGGTAACAATGAAGGGGCAAGGAGGGGGGAGTTCTACTCCTTCCTACAGTCAGGTAGTTGCAAACAAAGACAAGGAAGCAGGTTTGTATAGATTTAAGAAACCAATGGAGGCAGAAATGGAGGAAATAAGCACAAAAATACATAAAGAGAATCAAGAGGAAGTCAGTAGGGAGCAAGGAATAGGAGACAACAGTCAGATTGCGAAGCATAAGGTGGGGATAGGACCCTGCAAAGCCAGGTCAATCATTAAACCCAGGGTTGTTCTAAATGATCCAGTGCTACAGGAACATAGGGATCACATGGCGACATATGCAAATTTATGGGAATATGGCCAACAGAGAAGGCTTTATATGCATGGATTAAAAACCATTGGAAACCAAAGGGGGACATAACCCTTCACCTTGGGTCCAAGGGTTTCTTCACAGTGATGTTCACAAACCTTGAGGATAAGGACACAATTTTTGAAGGAGGAACATATTTCTATGTTGCTGCAGGCGTTTACATGTGACCATGGGTGATGAATTTTGTCCTGGAATGAGAGACATTAAATTTTGTATCGGTATGGATAAGACTCTACTCCCTACCTTTAGATTACTGGTTTCCAGAATCACTAAAAGCCATAGGCAATAAATTAGGTCATTTTTTAAAAATATCAGATGCGACTCTGCGATGAAAATACACATCCTTTTTACGCATATGTGTAGAAATGGACCTATCGAGAGCCCTTCGAGATGAAATCATTTTAGAAGTCTATGATGAAGAATGGGTGCAGGCGGTCGACTATGAACATATCCCAATCAGATGTCGTAAGTGTCATGAACATGGACACCTCTTCAGAGGCTGCCCATTAAACAAAATAATGGATAATATCAAAACCAACACAGGTAAAGACCCTGCAGGCTTCACCAAGGTAGAAGGCAAAGGGAAAGGAGGAAAAAAGTATCAAAAGAAAGCTAATGAGGAAAAGCAACCAAGTCATAACAGTTTCAAATTCTAGAAGAAGGAGTGAACAATGGAACGGACCAGGCCTTGGAGGATAATCCTACAGAGAAGGAAAAAGATGCTAGCATGGAGGATATACCTAAAAACAACATACCAAGGGAGGTTTTGCCAAGCACTATGGAACTTGGCAGGGACCAGGAGATGACCCCCAGTGAAGTTGGAACATAGGAACACGAACTACAAGAAATCCTTGAGAGGGAGAATCTTGATCTAGAAAAGTTCCTGGAGCAAGGAACCACCAAAGGAGTTGACTCTCTACCACAAGAGGAGTTTGACAGAGTGCAACAACTCTTCCTCTGGAGATCTCAAGCAAAGGGATCTGGGGTCGAAAGGGACCATGACAGCCAGGAAAATAGAGGGGTAAAATTGATGGAAGTTACATCAAGTCACTCCTCCAAGAACGCAGGCAGGAAAAGAGGAAGGAAGAGACAGAATGAGCAATTGATAGAGTGTGGGAAACTCATGATTAACTCAGGTAAGATGAAGGATTTCACTAGTTACTCATTCACAAACCTTTCATAATGAAGCTCACAACCTGGAACATTAAGGGTCTAGGAAGTAAAAGAAAACAACGAAATCTCAACAATAGAATAAAAGAAAAAAAACCAAATATGGTATTTATACAGGAAACTATATGTTTAATAGAAAGAATCAGAGAGATACATAGCAAATGGCTCATTAAGTATGAGTATTTAGAAAGTTAAAGAAAACAACATTGCAAGAGGGATTCTTACTCCTTGGAATCCTCAAAAACTTGGAATCCTAGATGCTGAGGCATCCAAGAACTACCTTTCGATGGTGATCCAACCTTTGTGTGATAAGGAACTATATATGATCACAAATGTCTATGGACCCCAAAAACTTGAAGACAAACTCAAGCTTCTCACCTCACTGGAGGAGCTGAGAGAAAGACATTCTGTATTGCCCTGGATTCTAGGAGGACTGTTGGTACCATTTCATTGCCATCCTTTTCTTCGAGAAATCCATCATTTGTTTATCATTTTCTCCCATAAACCCCTCATAGTCCATTGAAATTGATTAATCAAAGCATTATAGTCGTTATTTTACATTAAATTTAATTTGTGAATTTTTATGTTAAAAGTTAGAAATTTTCAACAAAATTACAAGATGTCATGACTTCCTGTAAATGGTTTATGATGTGACACGTGGCATGGCAGGAAAATCAAAACAAAGGATAGGAACGTGATCTAGGATGTACATACATGGTGAAAGATCTATTCGACAGCGAATCTAAATCTCTTGGATACATGGTCAATGCTGGTCAAACCCAACCTTTTTGGTCACAAAAGCAGCAAAAAGCCAGAGTTACCTAAATTGATTTTGTTTTGCTTTGGAAATCAGTTAAGATTAGAAAAGACAAAAATCACTTTTTTTGTAAAAGCAGAAACATCTGCATGATAATGTATGTACATTCGATTATAGATTAGAGGGAAAGTTAGTGAACGAAGGATAGGAGACAAGCAAATTAAAAAAGACTGTGTATTGTTTCCAGAACGTTGTTGTTCTTATGTACTGTTTCCAGAACATTGCTCTTGCATGTCATTTGATTTCCATAACTTAGTTACAGGCATCATTTTACCATTCCAGTGCTTATGCATTAATGTTTTCATCACTTGAAGTTTCCTAAGTGTGCCATTGAAGCGTGGACGAGCCCTACGTGGAGATTGGTATACTTTTATTTTCATTTCCATAGCGTTTTCGAATCTGAATAGTGTTGAATAGTGTTTGATGTTATTTTCTTGCCTGTGAGTTTATTGATTCCATTAGAAGTTCTTGCAAGTATTATTCATGGTTATAGCTTGAGAATTCGATTGCTAGATTATTGAAAAAGATCTTGTAAAAGATTTGATCGACCATTGAATTTCAAAGTATCTTTGTGGACTCTGTTTTCATGCATTTAAATTTCAGTGTGCTTAAAAGAGTTTTTTTTTGGTTTTCATGAATGCTTAGTGTGTTAGTTGGAAAGAGCTTTTGTGAATGATATCCTTGTAAGAGGATTGAAAACTCAGACTAGTAACACGATGTTTCTTTAGAACAGTTAATTAGATTAGATGATCTGTGTGTTAAGGTGTGAGAGGAAACATATTTCAATCTCCTGTAAAGGAGTGTTGTAGCCTGTCACAATAGACACTTAGTTAGGTAGATGAGATCCTTTTAGGTCTATAGAATTTAGGCACGTGCCTCTAAGTTTACCTACCTTGGTTGATATTAAATCTAGTCTAATCTAGCACCCTAGATTGGCCACTACTTTGGGCATTGCCAGGAAGCGCAGTTAGAGGATTTCGAAAAAAAACAAAAAATAAAAAAATTAAAATAAACAAAAACAAAAACATAGATTTGATTTAATTGTCATTTTTAGAAGTCATGTTGATTAAGCCTAGATTAGAGAAATAAAGGTAGATTCATAAAAACCCCCCATCCAAAAACTAACCTACCACCAGGAGCAGACCCTTTAGGAAAAACTGAACACACAACACCAGCTAAGAAAGTCACCATACAAAAATTAGAGGATAAACACAAATCAGGGCAAAGACTTACATTTATTGAGAGACAAATCCTATTGGCACATGAATCACTGAAGAAACATCTCCCTGAATCCTCTACAAAAAGAGAAAGTAGAAAAATAACTCAACAATCTCTAGAACACCTTCTCTTTGGAACAAGTGACACTGAACAATCAATTAAATCACCAGAGGAATCTATGAAATGGCTGAGGAAGGAGAATCAGCAAGAAGACCCACTCCTGAACAACAACAAGATCAAAGAGAGGAGGAAGAGTCAACCTTTAAGTTTCCTATTCAAGAACCAGAAGACAATCATGATGAGGAAATAAAAATGAAAAACATACCTCCTTATGTGTTACCAAAATTTTATGGCATGGCTTCAGAAGATCCAGATTCATTCTTGTTTGATTTTGACATTGTATGTCAAACATATGGTTACACAGATGATGCCCATAGGCTTAGACTCTTCCCAACAACATTAAAAGCATCAGCACTAAGATGGTTCATGGGACTTGGTGAACATGCAATAACTGATTTGGATGACATGAGAAGAATATTCCTAAAGAAATACCAACCTTATTGTAGATTGAAAGATTCTAAAGATGATATCTTTAGGATGAATCAACAAGAGGATGAAAATCTAGAGGAGTACTTGGAACGATTTTCTTACAATTTACAAAAATCAAAACATCAATCCATGACTCTTGATCTCATTTGAACAATATTTTTGAAGGGCATTCGAGAGGAATACTTAGATGATTTTAATTTGATGGGCAAAGGTGATATGTCCACCTTACCTTTCGAAGAAATTCTTGATTTATGTGAAAAGTATTCTAGGAGCAAAGCCAAAATTGGAAAAAGAACCATATCATCCAAAGCCACAAAATCTTCTTCAACAAGTGTCACAAGAGCTGAATAGGAAATTTGTTAGAAGAATTCAAAACAGATCTATTGAGTACCTTAGGAACTCAAATTGACACTCTCAAAGCCAAGAAAAGACAAGAAGAGGAAGATCAAATGATGGTTGTCTTTTGTCCAAAATGCCAGAAGAAACATGCCTTAAAAGACTGCCCATTAGAAAACATTCAAGTTTGTGCCTTTTGTATTGAAAATCATGATATATTTTGTTGCTCTCAATACAGAGCCTCCATGTCTCATCCTTCTTTTATACAAGTATAATTCGGCTCCCACAAGGTGAGGAACTTGGTTAGATGTGCCCTTTTTGTAGAGACTTCTGGATCTTCCACTTGATCTTTTCATTTTCCACAATGGAGGGGTGGTATGTTAGTTTATTGGGTAGAGGTGCTATGGGAGTCAGATTGATCGAATACTTGACTTGAAAATGCAAGGGTGCCCCTGTGGTTGAGGAGAAACTATGGACCGAAAAGTAACCTTCCAACAGATTCAACCATTTATCTCCAACATCTGCATCTATTTGACCTTTTAGTATAAGGATATCAAAGTTTACTTGTATCTTGAAGATGCATCATTGGTGGGCATTTGCCAAAGGATCTAGACAAAGTTATCCATCATCGTGTTCCTTTATCACTCAAGGGCTTATTCGAGCAATATTTTGAAATATGTCATTCTCCCTCATGTTTCTTTTCTTCCACCATGGGAGGTCATTAGGGTCAACAAGGTCGGCCTTGCAAATGTTTAAACAATTTGAGTCCTAACTCCTTATACCCTGACCTCATTGGGGACATGCATAGAAAAATAGAGAAAGAGAAGACCACTCTAATACCATTGGTCCAAATTTATGAAGGAACAAAATGAAATACATATATGAATAGAAACACATAGATACGATGAAAAAAAAAAACTTCAATTCATTAATAACAAAGTACTGTAAATTATTACATGTAGAATTGAAATAAACTAGCTCATGTGATGGTAGCTTATCTATGAGAACAGAAGTGGTGGCTACATGTCTTCTGAATTGTATTACAATGAGGCTCGGAGGCCCTTTTATCATTAAGAAATAATTGGAAACCATAAACATCCAAAAACCTCACCCTAGGAGATGAAATGTCAAAAGCTTGTGGGCCCTATTGGGGTTAGATGGAACGTCAGCTTCTTGGGGTCGTAAATTTTGCATACAATCTTTGTTTGGCTTTAAAATACCTCATTTCGAAGATATCCAAGAGTAGGTCAAATAAAGACAAGTAAAATGGTCTTTTACCTTTCTAATCTCTCTATTTTCTCAATAAACGTCATTTAGGACCTCAAAACAACTATGAATGTTTAGGGCCCGAAAAACTACCAAAAATAATAAGTTTTGCTACAATTAAGGAAACTGAAAGAAACAACTATGGGGGTCTAACTGGAATAGGAGAGTAGCCACCAATATCCACCTGTATCACTTATTCCCTCCCTCTCTCTCCCCCTCCAACTCCATCTCTCTCTCCCTTCCTCTCCTCTTCTCTCTCTCAAGTCCTTCCTTTTCCTTTCTCTCTCTCTCTCTCTCTTTTCCCTTGTCTCCTCTCTTACTTTTTCTCTCTCCAACTTTCTCTTTGCACCCCCTCTCTCTCTCCACCTCTATCTCTTTATGTCTCTGTTCTTCCCTCTCTCCCTCTTCCCCTCCAACTCTATCTCTCTCCCCTCCCTCTCTCCTTCTCTCTCTCAATTCCTCTCTCTTCCTTTTTCTCCCACCTCCCTTTGTCTCTCCCCCCCCTCTCTCTCTCTCTCTCTCTCTCTCTCTTATACCCTCCAACTTTGTCATTGTGTTCCTCCCTCTCTCCAATTATCTCCCCCTATCTCCTTCATCCATATTTATGTCTCCCTCTCTCTCTTTCCTTTCTCTCCATGTCTCTCTCCTCTCCTTCTCTCTATCTTCCCTCCTCTCCTCTCACCCTCTCTCGATATCTCCCTTGTCACTGCGACTCTCTCTCTACCTCAATCTATCTATATCTTTGTTCTCCCCTCTCTCTCTCTCTCTCTTTGTGTGTCTCTCTTCCCTCCATCTCTATCACTATCTACCTCCATCTCTCATTCTCTCTCCTCTCCTCTCTTCATGCTCTGTATCCCTCTCTCTCGTGCCTCAATCCATATGATCCAAAATTATCACTCTATGTTATCAATTGATCCGAATGGAAAATGGCATACACGCATGGTATACATCCACCCATGGTATTGTAAGTGGAATATACCCATGGTATTCATTCACGCATGGTATTTACCCGCCCATGGAATTTACCTATGGTATTGTAACTAAAAAAGGTTATAAGTAACAAGTCACATTTTGTAAAATGATAGATTGTCCACCACAATGTAACTTTTACAGTTATTCTTTGTCTTAATAAAGAAAATATATATCTTAATGATTTTGTTTACTATGTGTTCTCCTATTTTCTTTTTTAATTTCAATTTTTTAGATCTTGGGGGCCTCCCCCCAATATCTAGATCAGTGGTATCAGATTCAGGTTACGACTCCATGGGAATCAAGGTTTGAAACATATTTCAGTTTTAAAGTTTTGAAACAATATTCAACAAATTTCATGAAAGTGCTATGACCTCCATATAGCATTCTATAAGGTTCAAAATATCTCATTTGAAAATATTTTTTGTTAGCTCAAATGGGTTTTTTACTAAATTTGATTTTGTTTCCCGGTTTGAGAGATATGAGCAAATGAAGTTACATATGTATGGAACGTTACATAGCCATGTGTACCATGAGTTTCTGGAATTATTTTCTCACTGCATATGTAATCAAAGTTCAAGTGTCTTATATCAATGGAAATATCTTTTCAATACCTCAAATGGGTCTTTGATGGAATTTGATTTCATCGCCTACAGTAGAAGTTATCAATAAAGTTCAGTTATAATGTGAAATAAGCCTTTACAACATCTCATTGGATAGGAGAATCTACCATAGAAGCCACCACGATTTTAACAAGTAGACAGACAAGCATCATGGTTATGGGTCACCCACAAACCCAAGGTTATGGGTCAATCGCACAAAACTCTTGTCATTGAAGTCCAATTACTAGGTTGAACATTGTTCGTATCATAGTTGGTCACAAGCATTACAAGGTATCTATATCCTCGGATCTTCGTTTTTCATGGTTATGGGTCATCCACAAACCCACGCTTCAACGAAGTCCATTTGCTAGGCCACACATTGTGAGTATCACAGTTCGTCACAAACATTACAAGGTATCTCTATGATCGGATCTTCGTTCATCATGGTCATGTGTTAACCACACAAAACCCTTATGTTCAGTGGCTCATTATTCAACAAAGGCTTCTCAAGAGGGAACTTCACGCAATGGGGACCATTTCTTCTTAAGGGGGGAGGAATGATCTGAATGGAAAGTGGCATCCACCCATGGTATTGTAAATGGCATATACCCATGGTATTTATTCACCCATGGTATTTATCCACTCATGGTATTCATCCACCCATGGAATTTACTCATGGTATTGTAAGTGGAATCTACACATGGTATTCATTCACCCATGCTATTTACCCACCCATGGAATTTACCCATGGTATTGTAACTAAAAAAATGCTATAATAACAAATTTCATTTTGTAAAAGGACAGATTGTCCACCGCAATGTAGTTTTTACAATTATTATCTGTCTTAATAAAAAAAATTGTGGTTTTGTTTATTATGTGCTCTCCTCTTTTCTTTTGGCATTTCAATTTTTTAGATCCTCAGAGTCTTTCCCCTGAATCATCAATGATATATGTAATTATATTTTAATTTCTTATTGTGAAATGAGTTATGGTTTTTGGAAATATGGTATTGATAAACCATGGTATTGGCCCATGGTATTGTAAAAAAACCTATTTTCAAGGTAATAATGTCCATGGTAAAGTGGGGATGCATATCCATGATATCCATGGTGAAGAAAATTGTTATATTGTAATTTTATTGTAAGTATTAAGTTTTTATGTGCTTGTTAATTGAATTTAAATATGATTATGGTGGCTATAACAATCGATTTGTATGTTGATCACTATTAGTTTAGCATTGGCTAGTGCAAATTATAATGCTAACTTTGAAAAATAAATATTTATTTTTCAATATTAATAAAAGAAATCAAACATTTGATTAGGCCATAACTTGAAGGTTTTATTGCAACCTTTGCATAATATAATTCCATGTGGATAACTACTTTACATATTTTATGCCATAATTTATAGATAAATCACAACATTCATGCATGATTTTTAGATATTTGTGTAGTGATTTTTTATTCTTAAGTTTTGTCAAAAAAAACCTTCCAAAAATAAAATATTTGAAAATAACATATACTCAAGTAAATGACATATTTGTCATCAATTACTTTTCACCATAATTTAAGCAAGCTTTTGCATAAAAAGTTGGATAGGAATAAGATGTAAAAAATATACTTACAAGAGTTACTCCCCACCATATTTTTTCTCCAGCACTTATGGAGGAGTAAAACTATAAATGTATATACTTACTAGTGGGGGTAAAACTATAAATGTATAGACTTACTAGTGGTTACTACCCACCAAAATTTATGCAAATTCTTCTACTTGAGCAAGCTGAAGCAATTTACTTATCCACTTCACATCTTCATTTATTTGTCTATCAAACATTATTAATTTATCATCGACCAATCTAACTTATAATTATTTATGCAATTTTTCTCAGGGCATAATTTCTAACCTAGTTTAGAGGGGCCAAGATGTCATACAAACAATATTGCAATACAAAAAATTGAAATTTATTATTTTATTACTTTTAACATTTTATTATTAATTGAGGCAAGATTTAAATATTTATACTCTTTGTATTATTTTTTAATCGAGACGACATATAAATTTTAAACATTAAACATTTACACCTACACATCTACCCTGCTCAATTAAATACCATTTTTTTTTTAATCTAGTAAGAGTGGTACCTTCCATTAATCGAAAAAATTACATAATCTACAAAAGTATGGGGTTATGAACAACATCACAACCCCTAACCAACCTCAATAAAACCTACCAAAGGATTAACTCACTTAACTAGCACGCAAAGCAACATCTAAAAACCTACCTTCTTAACCCGAAAGATAAGAAAAAAAGGGGTTTTAAATCTTTGCGGGACTGCTGAAAGACAAATGTTTTGGGTCACGAAGCACTCGACAGCCTTTTGAGTCGAGGGCCCACCAAACCTATAGCCCATAGTAACACAATAAATGACTTAAGACAAGCCTTAAACTTGTGATTACCAAGCAACTTGAAAACCGATCGATCTAGCCAATGCAGATCTAACGGTTCATAATGGATTTCGGGTGACCAACTAGCCCGCTCCATATAAGATCAAACAGACCCGATGAAAAGCCTAAGCCATCAATCTAAACAATTTCAGGTCTAGATTAGGGTTAACTTTCAGTCAACATGATGGCTTGAAAACCGTTCGATCCATCCATCGTAGATCCGACAGTCCTAAGCCAATATCGGGTCAGTAACATGCCCTCGCGATACCTATCCATTCGGACCCTATGAGTGGCATTAGTGTCTGTTTGGAGGGTTATCTTCCAATCATTTAACCGCTCGAAATCCGTAGGATGCCAGGGATTATTGCAATCGATGTTCGACTGCCAGACAAACTGCCCGTTGTTTACCCCCTGCTTATTTTCTGTGATTGGTTCCATTTCCTCTGTTGCCATAGGCCTGATTACTGCTTTTCTTTCATAGATTGATAATGCTTCCTGTCTTTGATCGCTTGTCTATTACAGTCCTCCCTCAAATTTCCTGAGGGTGTCAACTTCCAAGCATATATTCTGTTGTTTCCAGTGCAGAGCATGCCTTCATTTTCCAAACAATCCGCTAGCCTATTGGTTGTTCTGTGCACATGAACAAATTTGAGTGTCCTCAGGGTCCTTAGGTGGGATTGTATTCATTGGTAGACCTGCAGTAATCGCCAGTGTTTTGAAACTTTTTCTGGTGTTGTGCCATTGCCTATCTTCTTGACTGAATTGATTATCAATTCAGAGTCTGCTTCTATGATGGCATTGTGTAGATTGGAGTCAATTAAGATTTCTAGGCTTTATTCTAAGGCCACGAGTTCCGCCATATTGTTAGTGGCCTTCCCCAAATGACTATGAAAGATGATTTTTATGTAACCCTGCTCATCTCTTATGGCTCCACCATAGCCAGCTACCCTAGGGTTTCCTTTGGAGGCCCCATCTATATTAAATTTCAAATAGCCTTGAGGTGGCAGTTGCCAGATGTCCTTTCCCAATGTTATGTGTCTTACTATCCTACTTATGCCCTAAGGGGCAGGTAACTAGAGACCCAATTGAAAGAGAATCTGAGCCTCTTGCCTCAGAGGAGGGTTCTCAGGTGGTTTTTTTAGAAGGGTGCTCATAATTTCTTTGAGTTGTCTTAAAATCTGAGCTATGATGCTCTAGGTTGAACCACTTTTGTTCTTGAAAATCCTGTTGTTGCGCTCTTTCTAGACATCCCAAATCAAAAAACCTAGAATCAAAGTCCAGGCTTTGTTGATTATTTCATTTTCTGAGAAGTATTTTCTCCATTTCTTCAAAGTGCCAGTGATACTATAATCATTCCTGTCGGTTTGGTTGAAGATTGAGGCTACCCAATTCCACAAAGTAGAGGTAAATGGGCAGAGGTTGAATAGGTGATCCATCGTTTCTTCTTGCAGACCACATAATTGGCATCTAGATGGACCAGCTAGACCTCTTTTCCTAAGGTTTCCCAAGTCATAATTTTTTTTTGTTGCACTAGCCATATGAATAGTTTGATTTTCATCCAGTGCGGATTCTACCATATGTCCTTCCATGTCTTGTCAGGGTTTGGAAAGTCAAGCCCCATGGCAATTCTTTTGGCTTCTTTGAGGTTGAAATTTCCTTCGTTGTTTCTCCCCCACCTTAGTTGGTCAAACGAAGTTGAGGTCAAAATCTTTCTTTGTTCCAAGATCATTGGAAGAGCTTCAGCCTAGGCCTTCAAAAGGGTCTCTTCCCTGTATATTAGTTCCTTCTATGTTCACCATTTGTCGTTGTTCCTTGTCTAATCCTAAAAGTCACTTACCCTGAATAGACCTTTATTGTCAGTGCCATTCTTGAGAATGGCTAGTTCTTCTCTACATAGGTTAGGTTCCTGCTTCCAGTTGTCCTCCTAGAACCAAGCTATGTTTCCATCTCTGATCTCCTAGAAACTATGCTTCTGTACTATGGCTCTATTCTCCCAAGAATTGTTCCA
Source organism: Pinus taeda (assembly GCA_000404065.3). Taxonomy (NCBI): domain Eukaryota; kingdom Viridiplantae; phylum Streptophyta; class Pinopsida; order Pinales; family Pinaceae; genus Pinus; species Pinus taeda. The sequence goes on along the minus strand of APFE031272972.1, from coordinate 227,070 downwards.
AATGTGGGAGCCCTTGATGAGCCCTGTCATTCAAATAAGATCCCTATCTTGCCAGTTATTTGCATACTTATGTTTCCAGAGCTTAGCCCAAGGGGTTCTCGTTTCCTTTAGCCATATCCACCAAAGTTTAGCCCCCAAGACTTTGCTTAGGGTTTCCGGGTTGTGAATACCCAAACCTCCATGGGTCTTGGGTTTACAAATATTGTCCTAAGCTACCAAAGCCCATTTCTTTTTCTCTTCCCCTTTGCCCCAAAGAAAATATCTCTAGATGTTCCTTATATGTTGCCTAACACCTTTAGGAGCAGGAAGAACTAAAAACATGAATATGGGAATGGTTTGCAGGACAACCTTTGTAAGCACTAGCCTTCCTGCTAAATTTAAAGATCTACTTGTCCATTTCCTAATCTTGTCATGTAGTTTATTAGTCACTGGCTCCCACACATCCTTGCTCAGGGGTTTGTTAGTGAGAGGTATTCCCAGATATTTGGAGGGAATTTGATCTCTTTTAAAGTCGAGGATTCTAGTGAGGTTTCTCTGAATAGCAAAATCAATATTAAAAAATAAAATTTTTGATTTGGTAATAGTCACCTCTATACCAGCAGCCATAGAAAACTCGTTCAAGGTGTGTTTGAAAGATTTTGCTTCCTTGACCATGGGAGTACCCTACAACATGGTGTCATCCACAAATTGCTGATGAGTCAAGGTGTCCACATTCAAGGTTAGTTTGAAACCCTGGATTCTTCCTTCTGCATTAGCTGATTTGATCACTTTGCCTAGTCCTTCCATCATGAGAATAAAGAGGAAGGGGGAGAGCGGATCTCCTTTTCTGAGACCTCTCGAGGGCCTAAAGACTCTGGTTGGGGAGCCATTAAGTAGGATAGAAAAACTCGTTGTAGTAACAAGGGCCATTACTGATCCGGATTTAAACAGGAACACAATAAAATACAGAGATAACCATATACACAAAGATACAGCGGAAATAATACTTCATTTCATTAATGGAAAATACTAAAATATGCTTACAACCAGAAATGGAAATAAACCAGCTAGGGCGATGGTAGCTTATCTCTGAGAAGAGATGTGGTCGCTACATGCCTCTGAATTGTTCCGAACTATGTTACAATGAGGCTCGAAGGCCTATTTATTGTTGAGAAACAAAGGAAAACCCTTCACATTCCAAAACCTAACCCTAGAAGATGAAACGCCAAATTGTGGGCACCGTTTTGGGTAAATTGGTACATCAATTTCCTGGGGTCATAACTTTGGCATACGATCTCTGTTTGACGCGTATGATAGCTCGTTAGAAAGATCTATTTGAGAAATACCACCTTGGGAAGGGCAACACTAGTCCTTGTATCCATGTTGCCCCTAGATTTCCCAAAAAACGTCGTTTAGGGCCTCAAAACGGCTCCAGAAGTTCAGGACCCGAAAAAATTGCTAAAAATAGTAAATTCTGCTACATTTACAGAAACCGAAAAACTGAAAGAGATAGTTGCGGGGGTCCAAATGGGATAGGTGGGTGGCCACCAACATCAACCTGGATCAGACCGCCAACACTTGTTGCATGATAAATCTTTGGCCAGGTACTCAAGAGCCTCTACCCAGCAAACCTATACTTCGTGCATCTGTCGACGCAAGCAGATAAGCAATTTTTCGATGCAAACACATAAGCAGAAAAACTCAAGCCACCCTTCATAGAGGGGGAATTTTAGCATTCACATGCACTTGTGGTTTTTTCCTATATGGGTATATAGATATATGTATCCATTAAAACCCTCAGCTAGTGACAACTGCTTTTGAAATGAATGGAAATCATGAAAACAAGTTTGGCCTGCATGAGGAAAGTAAGTGTGACCTGTATGAGGATGTAGTTGAAAACGTGGCTTGGATGAAGGTACAAGTGGTGAGTAGAGCTCTTTGGCTTCAAAGGTTGTTCGTACATGAATGTAGATGGGCACAATTGATCGAGCATTCATCAAGCTCACCATTCCTTTTGAAAGGTATCATGGCAATTACCACACTATTTGGCCCCACGTCAACATTGCAGTGTGTCATCTGGGCAAAGAAGGTTTGTGTCAACTGAACCCTCTAAAGTAGAGTAACTGGACCAACCCTTTTCTCATTGAATCAAAAGTGATATTACATGGACCCTCTTTAATATGTTTTTCAGTTGTCCCAGAGCTATCCAGAGCAACAAATGTCCAAAATGGTGCACAAGGTAATATTTAATCCTATTGTAAATTTGGTATTTCATCAATATCTGAAAGATGAATTTAATATTTTTTAAAATGTAGGTGAAGCTGGAGTTCATTCAATGCTTGAGCCTAGAAAATTACATGACAAATTGAAGTCAGAGAAAATATGGATTGAACTGATGTTTTAAGTGCAAAAGTGCAAATTGTCACTTTGATTACTATTGCAGTCCCTGCCCACAATTGTCCTGTTGTCCAAATTTAAAGTAATTGCTCCTTCGAATTGTCCTTTTATTGCTTGTCATTAGGATATGGAGTGGTGGTGCGAATAAACTATGAAAATAATGTCCTCATTTTATTAATTCTTCAATAGCCTGTGTATTACTGTCATTATATTTAATATAATAATATTCGCAACATTTTCCTTATTATCTTTATGTATGTGTGCGTAGCTTTTATCCTGAGTTTAGAATCATGACGGATATTTCCTTTCCTTATTCATAATATATCGTGGATATGAATGATTAGTGAAGAGGAATTTGAAATAATTACAGAAATATACTAATGGTGCTTCTTAGTAATATTGTAATTTTATTAAGTTATTTTAGTAGCAATTATTATTTCCCCTCTTTTTATTTCATAAAAGCAATATTAGTGATAGCATAAACAACTTTACAATCCTCTCGGTGATATTGTAATACTCCTTAATTCTATTTCTATATTTCTCCTTTTTCTATTTGGTAAAAACATTATTGGTGATATCATACACAACTTTACAAACCTCTAGGTGATATTGTAATATTGCTTAATTATATCAATCGATTCGCTCTAATATAATAGAAGGGAAGGGCAACATTTATTCAACATGAAACTAACCATCTAGCTTTGACTCTGAACTACAACTTATGGCCTCCACATCGTTGTTCCGAGTAGTTCTTCTTTATGGAAGGTGTGAGCATTCTGTCAATATGGCACTTGAGTTTTTGCTACTAGAGAAGGTAGCTCATTGATGGATTCGAACACGATGAAACCACCTGTGCACCATTTAGTAGGATCTTGTGATTGCCCGCTCCTCGCTCACCCTACTATAATATAAATAGTAAACAAAAATGACACTAAAAAGAAACACAACTATATACAGAGGTTCACGCTGATTTCCTCTCTCGCCCTACTATTATAATATAAACAGTAAACAAAACTAAAACTAAAAAGAAACACAACTATACATAGAGGTTCAAGCTAATAACAAATGTATGGTGTCAGGCTCCTCATTATACAAAACCATCTCATCGGTCAAAGGTGCAACACTGTATCTGGTGGTTACAGAAAGCACTGGTCCTCAATCTCTAACCTGAGGGCATGATGCCTCTGTTTCTAATACCTATGTCCTAGCTATTAGGCATGTTTCATCTACTGGGTCTCGATCTGTAGAAGAAGGAACTGGATCTTTACTAAGCATGCTTATCTACTGGGTCTCGATCTATAGAAGAAGGAACTTGATCTTTATAATGCTCAGGAACTGGAACATGTGTTGCTCGACTTATAACTGGGACTACTGCTTATGTGTCTATCACTATTGGATCTTCTTACATGGATGTTCGTCTTGCTACTTGTCCTGTTCCTTGTTCTTTTCTTCATCTATCTGCTGGGTCTCGATCTACAGAAAAGGGAACTGGATCTTTATAACGATCAGGAACTCGAACATCTCGATCTGGAGAAGAGGGAATTGGATCTTTATAATGATTAGGGACTCGAACATGTACTGCTAGACCTGTATCTCAGACTGCTGCTTATGGGTCTAATGTTGTTGGATGTACTGACATGGATGTTGGTCTTGCTATGCGCTGAGACTTGGACTGATGCTTATGGGTCTACTACTACTGGATTTTCTCACATGGATGCTATTCTTTCTATGCCCTGAGTGACTCTGACATGGATGCTAGTCTTGCTATGCTAGACTCTCGATACTTGCCCATATTGAGCAGTGACTAGATTCCATGTAGCCTCTCTTGTTTCTTTTACTAATTGTATTTTATATTAAAATTTTAATAATTTCTAGTAATGTGAGAATGTAAGTTGGATTTGTTATTTTTACAAATAAATATTGGTAAAAAAGTGAAAATAAATCAAATACTCTATATATATTTCTGGAATATAATTTTAAAAATAAACAGATATCTGGATAGACCAGTCCTTGCACAGTAGAAACTTGTGGGCTGATGTATCATCACAACTCAAACTATGCTGCAATCTAGAGTTTATAGATTATTATGTTTTATAAGAAATAACGACAGAACAATGGATACTAAGATAGCAAACCCTAATCAAAGACCAAACATGCAGGCAAGCTATGCAATCTCCTTTCACTTTTTCACCACACGTTCAGTGGACTAGGCTGGCAAGGGCGCCAACCATCCCAGCATTCATGTACGTCGTTGGCTCCAGCTTCTAATATCTGAAGGTGACACTGGAACACTGCCACACTGTATTGAAGAAATCCTTGCATCTGCAAGTATGTCTGAGTATACTCGCAGTGCTTGTGAAGCAACAGTCGCGTAATGTAAGTTACTACTGTCTATTACAAACAAAAGGCCACCTGCAAATTTCAGGATATTATTTTGCAAGGAAAGCCGAAGAAGAAAGATCTAAGCAAGGATACAATTTCAACTCTTCTAATTCCTCTGACTTGCAAAGAATTTAAGTATTCAAGTTTTAAAGCATGCAAGTTTATAAAGTTTTACATAACCAGATATTATTATTTCAAGATATGAAGGGTGTGAATTTGTAGGAAATACTCATAATAAAATTTTCATTTGGAAATTTGTAAAACATATGTAAATATTAAATGTTATATGCAAATTTACACCATTTATATTAAAAAATAATAATATTACAATTTAAATTTCTTAAATTACTCAACTAAACTTTTTAAACTTTTCTTTAAATTTTTTTTATTGGTTTGTATGGTTAAACCTAGAGTCGTTGGAATCTGCACTGTGCTACTTTTGGTCAGTAAGGTGAACACTTAAAGAATCTGCATCTGTTTTAAATTTCTCCAACTACTTCCCTACAGATACATATTCTTGTGAATCAAAACGGTCTGTTATATGAGCTAAGATATATACTTACAAATTATGGGTCAAAGAGGTCATTTTGACAAGTAGTAAGTGTTGTTAGCTATTTATCTAATTGCATTTGTTAAAGTTTAGTATTTTATAACATTTAGCAATTTAATTTTTTACTAAATAGATTTAGTTCACCTATATGAAATTTATGGGATTTAAATTAATTGATTTATGTGGAAGTTCGTATTATTAAATTTAAAATTCAAACGTTAGGAAAGTGATTGAAAACTATAATTGATTTGAAATTGACGTGATTAATAAAGAAATCAATCGAAAACCATTCAGAAATATAAAACCATTGAATTGCACTATTTATTTTGGATTGCGGCCATTACACTAGCCAGATGACCATTAGAGAGAGCGAAGTCTCCCCTCCATTTCACTCGTTGATTCAAAGGAAGTTTTCCAGAGCGCTGCCCTTCGAAGAAGAGAATGGCCTTTGAGAGTGCTTCATCGTAACCGATATCTCTTGCCTTTTCCGTTGTGGCATTGATAAAATTTACTATTGTGAAGCCGACACAAGCAAACAGTGCAATAGCCAGAGAAAGCTTTGCCATTATCTCTATTGATTACACTTCTGCGCCACTGTCGCTATAGTTTTCTCTTCCTACTGCACCTATTTTGCTGCACTGTGTTTTTACAACATATGGTTTTGTTGCAAATCATCCTTAATTTATATAGCTAATGTTGGAAATAATAATCCAAATCACCGCAATAAATAGTGTGACAACCGCCATACTTGTCAAATGTATTTTCGCAGGTTGTGTTTCATCTATTCGAAGAAGGTTGTGTTTCATCTGTTTGAAGATGGAAGGACTGAAGTGAGACATGAACCATTCTGAAACCCAACAAGGAATTTAATTCAATCAACGTACTTTGGTAAATTGATATGAGAAAGAATTCATTCAAAGACTATTTTCCACACTCTAGGAACACCTGCACGATTCTGATCACACTCAACAACAACATCATATTAATTACTTTTCTCTGTCATGAATTAAATGTAAAATCGTATGTTGAGTTATATATGAATGTAAAAGACCTTTTGTAATAGGTTTGAAAGTAAGAGGTTGCAGAGAAGAGAAATACAGGGAAGTCTTTTGCGAGAAAATAGTGGAGATAATTGAGTTATATATGAATGTAAAAGACCTTTTGTAATAGGTTTGAAAGTAAATTAAATGTAAAATCGTATGTTGAGTTATATATGAATGTAAAAGACCTTTTGTAATAGGTTTGAAAGTAAGAGGTTGCAGAGAAGAGAAATATAGGGAAGTCTTTTGCGAGAAAATAGTGGAGATAATTTTGGTGGGCACGTGAAAACACAGTTACTGTGTGTTATTCCTTGTGAAATTTTAGTTTTTAAATAGTGAATGAGTCGCAGCCTCATGTGAATATATTTTCATGTTTTAGAATTCAATAGTAAGATTTTATTGTCTTGCTCCAACCTTATCTTGTTTTACTCTTAGTTTTTTCCATGAGTAAAGTTTGCATCTTTGAGTATCTGTAATAGATCGGCGAAGTCCACATCTCGGAGATCCAAGTCTATGAAATTAGCTTTTCGGTGGGTGGAAGTAGTTGCGCGGAATGAGATCTATGGTGCGCGAAGATATCTTCGTGAAAACCATAACTCTTTTTTTTGTTGAAGCAAGAGTCATACCTTGTATTTAATTAAATTGAAAAAACAAATTACATAAATTACAACAGTCCCAAAGGAGTTGTGGTCCATAGAACTACCTATCCACTTAAAGCCTAGGGAACCGTACTAAAGGCTTAAAATCTGAGCTAAGGGCATAGAAACATAACTACAATACCCTCAAAATACAAACAAAAGCCAAGAGCGTTCGCTCCACCCCTAGATATTTGACAGATGAGGCTCATATTGGAGCGAAAACAAGCAAACACTTTAAAACTAGAATCTGACCCGATGAGGAAATAGGGATCACTCTATAAGGATTTCGAGTCTGAATGGGGGGATAACCCTCGAGCATGTAGTCTGCCTGAAATCCGTCGATTCCCACCTTGAAGCAAGACAAGCAAAGAAGGTAACACCGCAACCAGATGCGCATTCTTTTCCTTAACCGTTGATTCTCCTTGCAAGATCCAATGGCGAAGGATAAAATAGAAAGACCTAAAAGAAGGAAGAATTATCGCGTGATAAATGACCTGGATGCACCAACATGCATGCTTATTCTTAATCGTGGATTCACCTCGCTTAATCCTATGGCCGAGGATCATATCGCACTAGCCAAAAGCACCAAGAATTATCTCGTGATGAGGGCGGCATTCTCTCCCCTCCCTTGGCCACGTGTTTCTTGTTGAGTGGAATCGCTCCCAACTCCAAAATACTACTTCCGGCTTGAAGGGCATGCAAAAAATCAGAAACCACCCCAAAAGAGGTATTGCCACCACAGAAAGTAATGCGAGGGTTTTGAGTCTACCGAGAAGACTTGGACTCTGGCCCCTCGCACCATCCCATCTCCTCAGGTGCATGGACCAAAGGAAGATGAAATTCCATTTGTCTAGCTGTCGATCCGAGAAACATCATCTACCGAGCAACTTCCGCCTGAGACTTCAGGATTTGCACTTACCTGGGTTGAGGTGGCGGACAGAGACCTGCATCCCAAATATGACCTCACTTCTGAAATAACACTTCATAATGAATCCAAATCAACTAGACCCCGTCTCTGTGGCTTTGTTTCGAAACATCGTTCTGTCCTTATCATTTTGATCGAGACAATGCTTCCTAAATCTATTCTGAGGCAACTCTTGCCAACTCACCTTGACCCTGCTTTTGGTGTAGAGCACCCCTTGATTGGCTAGAATGTCCGCTAGTTTATTTGTCTTCCTTCGTACATGAGTAAAACTCATGGTATGTAAGCACAGGAGGTGAAACTAAATCCTTTGAAAGACTTGAAGCAACCCCAAGTGTTTTGATAATTTTTCCGGCTCGATGCCATAGCAGATTTTCTTGACCCAGTTAATGATTAACTCATAATCAACTTCATTTATTATATTCTGGAGATTATCCTTCGTCAGGAATTCTAAACATTTCTCAAGTGCTACTAATTTTGCCATATTGTTAGTAGCTCTTCCCAAATGTTAATGGGAAATAAAAATGATGCAACCATTTTCATCCCTTAACACCCCTCCAAAACCAGCATTACCCGAGTTGCCTTTTGAGGACCCATCAATGTTGTATTTCAAAAAACCCTAAGGGGGAGGATGCTACTAATCTTGTTTATTGTTTGGTTTCATTACGTTCCTATCTAATCCCTATGGTATAAGCCCCTGCATACCCACCTAAAGAAGTATCAGAATTTTAGCTTCTGAAGGTGGATTGTTTTGGGAAGTTCACACTAAAGTACCTACCGTCTCCTTAAGCTATCTTAAGATATGATCAAAAATGCATTGGGAGGAACTTTTTTCATTTTTGAAGATTTTGTTGTTCCTTTCTTCCCAAACATCCCATATTATGAAGCTTGGCATTGAAACCCAAGCTTAGCATAGAAATTCATAATCAGAGAAGTTTCGTCTAGTTATTTAGGGTATTGATAATGCTTCCTTTGTCCCTGTTTGTTTGTTGGAAAATTGTAGCAAAAGTATCCCACAACCTGGAGGTGAAAATGCAATTATTGAGAAGGTTCTCCATTGTTTCCTCTTGGGCTTCACAGAACTGGCATCTAGAAGGTCCCAGAACACCCCTCTTTTGAATACTTTCCCAAGTCAGAATTTTCTTATGATGTACCAGCCACATGAAGAGTTTGATCTTTATCCATCCTTGATGACACCATAGGTTCTGCCGAACCCTTTCTAGTACATCGGATTCTAGCTCAAGGATTATACACTTTGCCTCCTTAAGATTAAAGGTACCTTCATTATTGTTACCCCATCTAATTTGGTCATGCCCCTCTGAAACTAAAATTTTCCTTTGGTCCAACATTGTCCGAAGTGCCTCAACTTTTTCTCTCAAGGGGCTATCATCCCTGTAGTCTATATTCTTCCAGGTTCTCCATTTTCCTTCACTATTGGTTTGATCCCAAAAATATTTTACCCTAAGTAACCCTTTGGTATGAGTTTCTTTCTTTCAGTCTAGAAAGTCCTCTCTTAACAGTGTAGGTTCTTGTTGCCATTTATCCTGCCTAAGCAAAGCAAGATCTCCCTCTCTGATTTCCTAGAAGCTATTTTGTTGTACTAAGCCTGTATTCTCCCAGGCCTTATTTAAGATGTAGGAGCCTATTATGATGCCATTCATTCTTATGTGATCATTATCGTACCAAGTTCTTGCATATTTTTCTTTCTAGATACTAGCCCACTGAGCCTTTGGATCTTTAACCCAATGCCACCATAATTTTGCCCCTAAAACATTGCTTAGTACTTCTAGATCACCCAATCCAAGACCCCGATGGTTTTTAGGTTTGCATCTCTTATGCTAGACTACCAAGGCCCATTTCTTTCTATCCTCCCCCTCACCCCAAAGAAAGTCTCTTTGAATGGTTCTAACTTGTTGCAAAACTCCTTTTGGAGCTGGAAGGGCTGATAGCATGAAGACGGGGGTTGATTGAAATACAGTTTTTGTAAGCACCAACCGAACAACAAAATTTAAAGATCTAATAGTCCATTTCCTGATTTTATCCTGCATCTTATTAATCACTAGCTCCCAAATGCTCTTGTGCAAAGTTTTATCAGTTAGAGGAACTTCCATGTATTTGGAAGGAAGAACATCCCTTTGAAAGCCTAGAATTTTGGAGATATTTCTTTAATGAAAATATTAGCATTAAAGAAAAAATCTTAGATTTGGATAGATTAACTTCCACACCTATAGCCATGGAAAAGTCACAAAGGATTTGTTTATAAGCTAGTGCTTATTTGACCATGGGGATTCCTTGCAGCATAGTATCATTAACAAATTGTTGATGGGTCAAAGCCTGTCTAGTCTTAGAAAGTTGGATACCCTTGATGTTACCAACTTCCTTCGCATGCTTGATAGACCGACCAAATCCTTCCATCATGAGGATTAAGAGAAAGGGAGAGAGCGGATCTCCTTGTCTGAGGCCTCTTGAAGGAATAAAAGTCTTGGAAGGAGAACCATTAACCATAATTGAAAAGCTGGAAGAAGTTACCAGGGCCATAACCCATCTTGCCCAGTTATGATCAAATCCAAAGGCTAGAAGGACCTTCTTGATATAGGTCCAATTCAACTTATTGTAAGATTTGGCTAGGTCCAATTGCATAATCATTCCGGCCTTCCTATTGCTCAATAATGAATACACCACCTCATGTGCTTGAATGATGTTATTGAGAATTTGTTTGCCCTGCACATAACCTTATTGCTCCACAGAAACTAGAGTAGGAAGAAGGGGTTTGAGTCTATTGGCAACAACTTTGGATATTATCTTGTACACCACATTGCACAAAGCTATGGGTCTAAACCTATCTAGAGTCAGAGCATTGTCCTTTTCGGGGATCAAGGAGATGAAGAAAGTATTGAATCCTCCACTACATTCATGATATCTTGTTTAACAATGTTCCATCAAGCTTTAAAGAAATCCACATTGAAACCATCAGGGCCAAGTACTTTACCATTCTGCATTTCTTTGATGACCTCAATAACCTCCGCTTGAGTGAGTGGCCTATTAAGATTGAAATTATCCCCTCTTGTTACAAGCCTAGGTATATGCCTTGTTAAGTCCCTGATAAAATGATCTCTATCTGAAATGGTTTCCTTTGCTATACCTCGAAAGTGCTGAACTAACACAATTTCTATATCTTCATGGGAATTAAGGAGATGACATCCCTCGTCTTTGATCAAAGAGATCCTATTATGAGGTCTGTTCGCCATGGTGGATCTATGGAAAAATCTAGTGTTTCGCTCCACTTCTTCTAGCCATTGAACTCTAGATTTTTGTCTCCAAAATATTTCCTCTTGTTTACATAAATTCTGCCAGTCCTGATGATGTTTGGCGACTTGTTCATGTCTGACTCTATCAAAGAAATTCATGATAAGAGCTTGATTGAGTTCCTGCATTTTGTCTTCAACAACTTTTTTCGCTTGAAAAATATTGCCAAATTCATTCTTGTTCCAGTATTTAAGTCTGACCTTGATGTGCTTTAGTCTTTTGTGTAGCAGAAATATTTTTTGTACACTGAATATGCAGATCTTCTATCCACCATTTTGCAATGTTTTTGATGAAATCTAGGTGGTTAAGCAAGATTTTTTCAAATCTAAAAGGTCTATTCCTGGGGGTACCAATTCCCTGAACCTCAAGTTGTACGGGCAAATGGTCCGAGCCTCCAGAGGGGAGAATTCTCACTATCATTTCCTTGCTGGTGAGCATAAGGTCCTCTGATATTACAAATCTATCTAACTTTGAGGCTACTTGAGACTCTCCTCCTCTTTTATTGTTCCAAGTAAAGATGCCATTACTCATATCAGTGTCAACTAGCTTCATATTATCTATAAAAGTTTGAAATGCTATAGAGTCTTTGCTTAAGTTGTATTTCCCCTTTTTTTCTCTGAAAGTGATTTGATCATGTTAAAGTCCCCACCCATGATCCATGGTACTCCTGCATGTCTATCTTTTAGTTCCACAAGAGAATCTAGAAACCTGAGTTTATCATCCAGTCTTTGGTGGGCGTAAACATTCATGACTGGATAATTCTCCCTATCTCCCATAAGCTGAATAACCACTGATAAATAATTCCTAGATGCCTCAACATCTATTATGCCAATATTTTGGGGGTTCCAAAGAGTGAGTATGCCTTTTGCTGTATAAAGATCATATCCGAAGCTTCTTGTTTCATCCTATTGCTAAGTATTCTTTGTTTTCTTTTACTACCTAGACCTCTTATATTCCAAGATGTGAACTTCATTATTAAATATTTGTAAATGAGTAGCTAGTTAGGTCTTTCATATTACTTGGCTTTATCATTAGCTTTCCACATTCCGTCAATAACTCATTTTTCTTTTTCCTGCCTCTTTTCTTTCCTAGGTTTCTAGGAGCTAATCTTGGTGTGGTTTTCATAGTTTTCACACCTTCGTTGCTCTACCTTTTATTGTTTCTTTTCCTTTCCAGCCCTTTAGCTTGAGTTTTCCATAGGAAAAATTGTTGTACTCTATTGAACTCTTCTTGAGGTAGTGAGTCTACCCCTCCCATGGTCCCCTGTTTCAAGAACCATTCCAAATCTAGGTGTTCTCTGTGAAGAATCTCCTGCAGTTCATGATCCTCCATTTCCATCTCACTCTGGGTCATTTCCTGGTCCATTTCCAATTCTCCATCACTCATCATAGTCTCTTTTTGTTTATTAATATCTTGTTTTTGTTCAATATCTTTTTCTTTCTCCTTCTCCCTTGGGCTTCCTTCCATTACCTGATCTAGCTTTGTTATCTCTTCCTCTTTTTCGAGTACTTGGAACATGTTCAAACTGGCCTATTTCCCTTTTGTTTGATGTTGCTTTGGCCCCCTTTTGCCCCCTTTTCCTCTATATCCCATTTTTGAAAGTTTTCAGTATCTTTCACTGTGGTGGCTTTACTTTTGTTCTCTATTTTACTGAGATGGCAACCTCTAAATTGGTGCACATGCTCATGGAACTTGCGACATCTGAAAGAAGTATGTTCATAATCTACTATTTGCACCCATTCTTCATCAAAAATTTCTAAGATGACCTCATTCGGTAGAGCTCCATAGAGATCCATCTCCACACATATTCATGAAAAGAAAGTATACTTTCCCCTTCTGGTGGCCTCAGAAGCTTTGACAAAACGCTCTAATTTGTTTCGTATGGTAGATAATGATTCCGTTTGTAAGTAATCAAGAGGTAGGGAGTAGAGTCTTACCCACACCAGGACTGAAGTGAATGTCTCTCGCTCTGGTACAAAATTCATCATCCATGGCCACATGTAGAGGTCTGCTGCTTAGAAGTAAGGCCCTCCATCAAATACCCTGTCTTTGTCCTCAATATTTGTAAAAACCACAGTGAAGAAACCCTTTGATCCAAGGTGTAGGTCTATGCTTCCTTTTGGTTTTCAGTTATATTTAATCCATGCTTGTAGTGCCTTTTCAATGGACCATAATCCCATGAATTTAGAAATGATAGCATAGGTCCACATGTGGTCCCTGTGTGCTTGCAGAGCAGGATCATTTAAAAATACTTTGGTTGTAACTTCAACCTTGGGTTTACATGGCCCCTTTTGCGCTTTGATTTCTGCTTCCTATGTCTTGTTCTCTTCCTCATTTTCTTTTGTTCTATTGTCCTCCCTTATTTTGTTTGAGTCCTGATCCTCTTCCATGTTCCTTTTACTGTCTCCTGAAGGACCTCTTGCAGTTTCTATTCATTTCTTACCTTGGCTGGCCACAGCCTGCCTGCAGGAGGGAGTGGAGCTCCACCCTTTGCACCCCTCTGTGAAGTTCAAAACTTGCAGAAGCTTGAAACACTAGCTCTTCATCCTCAAAACCTCCAAAGGATCTCGTGGTGTAGTTGGTTTCACTTCACGAAAATCATAACTCTTAGCCCCTCCGCGAAAGTTAAATTTACTAAATATTTTTAGCATGGTATGAGAGTGGGTTAAATATTGTTATTGTAAAAAAAGTGTTTATACTAGCAGTAAGAATTGTTTTGAATGAAAATTGTTTGCAGCATATTTGCGAGTAGAAACTTTAGTTTTATGCTCAGAAATGGCAATATCAAGCACAAGCATGACTAATCCTCAAATACCTCAATTTAATGGAAACAATTATGGTTATTGGGCTATTACAATGAAGGCCCTATTTTCTTCTTAATACATTTGGGATTTGGTGGAGAATAGTTTTCAAGAACTAGCAGATGTAGCAACATACAATGCCTTATCTCAAGAAGAAAAACATTTGTTAAGGGACAACATAGAGGATTCAAAATTCTTGTTTCATATTTTCCAAGCAGTTCATGAAAGTATTTTCCCAAGGGCTTCAACAGAAACAAAGTCTAGGCAAGCATGGGACACCCTTTAGATAGCCTACCAAGGCATGGAAAAAGTTAATAAAACAAAGCTACAAATGTTGAGAAGAGATTTTGAAACACTTTGTATGAAAGAGTTGAATAATATAGACTCGCTTTTTACACATTTAAGCGGGATAGTTACTCAAATTAGGTCTCTTGGTGAGACACTTGAGGAAAGAAGAATAGTTTAGAATTTTTTGAGAAGTTTGCTAGCAAGGTTTAAGGCCATTGCCATAGCCATCTAAGAGACAAAGGTTCTCTCATAGTTCTCAGTGGATGAGCTTAATGCATCACTGATTTCTCATGAAAATAGATTGAATAGAGCAGTAACCTCATCATTGGAGCATGTTTTCAAGACACAAGTATCATTTGGTCAAGGTCGAGGCAGAGGAAGATCATAAGCTAGAGGAAGAGGAAGAAGTCCACATAGAGGTGGAAGAAACAACCCTTCAAGCTCAAATAGAAGAGGCAGCAATCAAAATCCAAGTCAGGGCCCAAGCAAAATTCAAGTGCAATGTCAGAGCTATGATAAATCTAAAGTTCAATGTCATTACTGTAATAAGTATGGTCATTATGCAAATGAATGTAGAAAGAAGAAATATGACATTAGTAACAAACTAAGTGTAAATTTCACAAGAGAAAATTAGAACCATGATAACATGTTTTTAGCTTGTAATGTAGCACAAGAAAAACATAATGATATATGGTATCTAGATTCAGCATGTAGCAACCACATGTCAGGGAACATATAAATGTTTTCTAATCTAGATGAAAGTCTGAAATTTGAAGTGACATTAGGGACTTATAGAAATTTTTCTGTCATGGGAAAATAAAGAGTTAATATCCTAACAAATAAGGAGGAAAAGAAATGCATCTTAGATGTTTACTTTGCCCCCGATCTGAAACATAATCTCATGAGTGTTGAAAAACTCATACAGAAAATCTACAATGTCTTCTTCAAAAACGACGTGTGCACAATTTTGGATAGGCCTCCAAGTAGACTGTTGATTGCAAAGTTTCATATGAAAAGCAATAGAATGTTTCTCCTAAAAATAATATCAGATTTGCTAAAAGAAGGTAGACAAGGACAACTATCTATGAACTCATATAAGATGGAAGAAAAGAGGCAGCTGTCACAGAAGTAAACTTTCAAACAGAGGTAAAATATGAAAGCTAGTTATGGCACTTGAGATTTGGACATCTCAACTTTGGAGGTTTGAACTTGTTGCATAGGAAATGCATGGTCAAACGACTGCCACTCATAGAAAAACTACACATCATATGTGAAAGATGTATCTTGGGCAAGCAACATAGAGAGACATTTCCAGCAGCAAAGTCAGTGAGGGAAAAGGCACCTTTGGAGATTGTCCACTCATATTTATGTGGACCAATGTAGACACCATAAATTGGTGGCAGTCGCTATGTATTGACCTTCATAGATGACTACACAAGGAAGACATGGGTCTTTCTCCTAAAACAGAAAAGTGAAGTGTTTGAGTGCTTTTGCCAATACAAGGCTCTTGTTGAAAAGCAACGTGGACACTACATCAAAGTCCTTAGGACTGAGAGAGGTGAAGAATACATCTCAAATGGCTTCCTTCGATTTTGCGGGGAGCATGGAATTCACAAGCAATTTACAATAAGATATACATCACAGTAAAATGGTTTGATGGAAAGGAAGAATAGGACCATTATGGAGATGGCAAGGAGTATGTTGAAGGCAAATCATTTTCTAAATGACTATTGGGTTGAAGCTATCACTTGTGACGCATATATCTTGAATAGATGTCCAGCCAAAAGCATCCAGAACATTGTCCCTGAAGAGACATGGAGTGGAAGAAAACAAAATGTCACTTACATGAGAGTTTTTGGATGTGTGGCTTCTGCACATGTCCTTAAGAGTTAAGGAAAAATTTGGACATCAAGGGGGAAAAATTTATATTTGTTGGATACAGTTATGAATCCAAGGCATACAAGCTCTACAATCCATCAACCAAGAAGGTCATAATGAGCAGAGATGTGCAATTCATAGAAGAGGAAGCTTGGGATGGAAGTTTAGAGAAGACAATCAATGTGAAATCATGTATACCACATGAGGAGAGATAAGAGTTAATAACAGCAAGTAATTCCTCAACAATGACTCCCTCTATTCCTATTCAAGAACAACAAATATGGCAACAAGCAACTCCATAAACAAATAATAGACAATTTCGTGTAGCCAAGCAAGTGCTTCTCGAAGCACACCACGAAGTGTGACACCAAGGGACATGTCAAGCCCATCTTCAACAAATACAAGCAGACCAAAGTTTAGAAATTTAAATGAAATTTATGAGCAATATGAAGTTGATAGTAGTGCAGGTCTGAATTCCTTATTTGCAATATTTTATTATGTAGATGACCCGATCCACTTTGAAGATGTAGACAAAGAAGAAAAATGGGTTGCAGCGACGGAGGAAAAAATAGAAGCAATAGAAAGGAATGCCACATGAGAGTTAGTAAGCCTTCCGAAAGGAAAACATGTAATTGGAGTGAAGTGGGTCTATAATACCAAAATCAACATTGAGGAAAAGATTCAAAGGCACAAAGCAAACCTATTTGTCAAAGGATACAAGCATCGACGTGGAGGATATTAAGTGGAGATGTTCACGCGAGTCACGCGGATGGAGACAGTGCACGCAGTTGTGGTGATTTCCCCGCAGCACAAATGGAGAATGTATCAAATGGACGTAAAATCACTATTCTTGAACGAAGTGCTGAAACATAAAGTGCATGTTGTGCAACCGCCTGGTTATGAGGTTCAAGGCCAAGAATATAAAGTGTATCAATTGAGGAAAGTTCTTTATGGATAGAAGCAAGCACCATGCGCATGGTATAGCAAGATATATGCTTACTTGTTGGACAATGGTTTCGACAAATGTGACGGTGAGCCTACTCTCTACATCAAAGAGAGCAAAGGTAAGATTTTCATTGTTGTATTATATGTAGATGATTTGATTTTTATAGGTAGTGATGATTTCCTCATCGCTGATTTCAAACAAGTCATGAAGAGTGAATTTGAAATGACTGACTTGGAATTGTTAAGATATTTTTTAGGTATATAAGTGAAGCAAACAAAAAATGACATTTTTATTTATCAAGCAACATATGTGGCAGAAATTTTGGAGAGGTTTAAAATGTAGAACAACAAGTCCGCACCAACTCCAACTGTCATAGGGTTGAAGTTGAGCAATGAAAATTGCAGCAACAGTGTGAATCCGACATTATACAAAAACATGATAGGCAGCTCGATGTATTTGACCACCACTAGGTGGGATATAATGTATGCAGTAAGTTTGGTGTCAAGGTTCATGGAGACACCCAAGGAGACATGTTGTCAAGCAACAAAAAGATTCAAAGGTATGTCAATGGGACAAAACATTATGGCATTTTGTACACAACAACAAGTGATTTCATGCTAGTTGGTTACACTGACAGTGATTCGGTAGGTAGTTTCGATGACAGAAAGAGATCGTTAGGATATGTCTTTCATTGTGTTCAGACCCATTTCATGGGCCTCCAAGAAGCAGCCAATAATGTCACCGTCAATAGCAGAAGTTGATTATGTTGTAGTAACAACAACAATGTGTTAGGTAGTCTAAATGAGAAGGATGTTGAGGGATCTTCGTCATGACGAAGAGGGCGTGACAACTATTTTCTGCGAGAACACCTCAAAAATTGCATTGTCAAAGAATTTTGTCTTCCACAAGAGGACCAAGAATATTGATGCTAAATATCATTTTATTAGAGAGTTGATTAACAATGATGAGATTGTGTTGTAACACTGCAGGTCACAAGAACAAATTGCTGACATCTTTGCAAAGCTATTGACATGTGAAAGTTTTGTATATCTTAGAAACTATTTGGGAATTGTTAATGGTGGCAATTGTAATTAAGGGGGAGTGTTGGAATTAACAATCCCAACCACCACAGTAAACAGCGTGACAGCAGCCATACTTGTCAGATTTATTTTGCGTCTCTGTTTGAAGATGGAAGGACTAAAGAGAGACGTGAACCATTCTGAAGGGAAGCAAAGAATTTAAAGCAATAAATGTACTTTGGTAAATAAGTATTGGCAAGAATGAGTTCAGAGACTATTTCCCGCACTCCAAAAACACCTACGTGGTTCTCATCACACTCAACTACATCATATTAACTACTTTGCTCTGTCATGAATTAAATGTAAAATCGTATGATGAGTTATATATGAATGTAAAAATCATTTTGTAATAAGTTAGAGATAATGAGAGCACAAGTCTCTAGGGAGAAAATGGTGGAGCAAATTTTGGTGGGCATATATGAATGTAAAAGTCGTTTTGTAATAAGTTAAAGATTAAAAGGTTAGAGATGAAGAGAGCACAAGTCTCTAGGGAGAAAATGGTAGAGCAAATTTTGATGGACGCGTAAAAACCACTGTTACAATATTTTTATGTGTATTATTCGGCGTGAAATTTTAGTTTTTACTTAGTGAATGAGCCACAACCTCATGTGAATGTCTTTTCATTTCACTACTAAATTTTTATTTTGTTGCTCCAACATTATCTTGTTTTACTCTGAGTCTTTTCCATGAGTAAATTTTGCATCTTTGAGTCTCTGTAATAGCTCCTTGAAATCCAGGTCCTCGAAATCCAAATGTGTAACATTTGCTTAGCAATGTGCAAAAGTAGCTGTGCGAAATCAGCTCCTTGGTGTGTGAAGCTATTTCCCGGAAAATAGCTTCACGAAAATGATAACTCTCTGCACTAATTTACTAAATATTTCTAACAGATGACTATACCGAAAAATAGCTAAATTAAGAGGGCCGTTGAGTACTGAAGAGGAGTAATCGGATCAGAATTTGAAGAATGGTGCGATTCTCTCGTGATAAATCATGAACACGAAAAACAGCGGAAGACATGTGGACAACTTTATCAGTAGATACCAAACCCATAACGTTGCAATTTGAACGGTAGCGGGCACAAACCCTTGAATCGTTATTAGTTTTAATTTTAAGGTTATTTTATTGTTCACAATAGATATGTTTTGTTGTTATAAATAATTGTCGTTGTACCATATCGTTGGTTGCAAAATATCTACCGAGGCTTTCCATGAATAGATGGAAGGGACGCACCTGGATGATAAAAGGCTGGGAAAATTTCCGTTCAAAGCCCACCATATAGGAAATGTTCAATGGGTTGTTACATGGTATATAGTGCACCAGATCAAGCCCATATATTCATACCATTGTCAGAACTTGAAAGTTGGTTTTATAATTGTGATTGATGTGATGAAGCTTCGCACGCTTATGTGGATTGGAAATTCCAAGATTCGTTCACAATCTGATCGTGAGGAAACAGGTAGATGATTTTATCTCTCCTAAGTATCATTTTAGAATCCGACGGTCAGGTCAAGAAAGAGGAAAAAGATTTTATCTCTCTTAATAGTTATATTCCAAATTGTTAGATTCATAAAATATGCAAGTTCTTAAATCTAATATATTTACCAATCTTTTTGAAGATTTAGGACACAGGAGTATACCTCAAGACTTGGGGAGATCAAAGCACAACTAAATTGCACCTAAAACCACAAAAATTTAACTCACATGGAACACATTAATTACAACTAAATTGGACCTAAAACCACAAAAACTTAACTCACATAGAACACAGTGAAACAAAGTAAAATTTGGGAGCAACAAAATAGAACTTTAGATTATAATTCTAAAACATAAAATACATTGGTATGGATACTGCTGCTCCTTCACCAAGTAAATAAATCACCATGAGTTGCCGAGTAGAAACTAAACTATGAGTGAACATAGTAAAACAAAGTAAAATTTGAGAGAAACAAAATAGAACTTGAGATTATAATTCTAATACATAAAATACACTCTTATTTCACACTCATATGGAGACCACCACTCCTTCACCAAGTAAATAAATCATCAGGCAGTAGCTCTTGATGGAAACTTGACTAAACTAAGAGTGGGGATGACTCAATTTAGTATATTTATGGACATTAATTGAAACTTGACTAAACTAAGAGTGGGGATGACTCAATTTAGTATATTTATGGACATTAATTGTTTTCTTCAATCCGACTAATTGAACCATTACATGAGCATCTTAGCAAATGATGACCAACAATTTGAATATGTGACCAGAAATTAATAAGCAAACTAAAACATCATACTTAGAAAATGATGACCATCAATTTGAATATGTGACCAACAATTAATAAGAAAACTAAAAACGTCATATCAACACATAATAATAATGCATATTGACATTAGATATATGTGGAAACTCATAAAGGGAGAAAACCATGATTTTATTATTGTTGTGATGCAAACGGAAGCTCCTATTCCTTATTACATTTGATTTTCTGTAGACCCCAACCTAGAGGCTGCTACCTCATTTTCTAGCATGCAAGGAAGCTCCAAATCCCATATGTTTTCTGTAGGCTAGAACCCATAAGAGGCTTTTATCTCAACCAACTCCAACATGATATTTATCAAGCCTCAACTTGAAAGGAAACTACCATTACCTGATGCAAACAAGAAATAACAATCTGTTGGTATACGAGATTATAAATTATGCATATCTCGATCTTCATTTCTTCATCTTCTTGCCTTCAAAATTGCTTCACATTAGCTTCATAAGTGTGAGGTAACTAATGCAAGATAGTTCAATCATCTCTCTCTCATTCTTCGATTCTCTCACATCTTATGCCTTCCAAAATTACATATTTTATAGAAATAGTTTGTTGGTTGTTTGTATCCCACATAGGAATATGAAGTGAATAGGCTTGACTCTTTTCCTTCCACTCATTCATTTCCAAACTCTTCAGGTCTTGAATATTGGAACACAAAAATAAATCATCCATCCAATATTAATTGCAGCCATATGTGATGACTAATTGAATTAATCTAATGTTAACAACAA
Source organism: Pinus taeda (assembly GCA_000404065.3). NCBI lineage: Eukaryota > Viridiplantae > Streptophyta > Pinopsida > Pinales > Pinaceae > Pinus > Pinus taeda. Next base: position 205,821 of record APFE031272972.1, on the reverse strand, counting down.
ACAACAATATTTATTCTTAATGCATCACAACAATATTTGGAGCATATTTTCCTTTGCCTTGGAGTCTTACCTTTGAATCAAAATAATTAAGCTTAATCAACCATTTCACATCACAAAATCTTCATTAAAAAATCCCTCAACATTATCCCACGGGGGCTCCATTAGGGGAGCAATATCATACCACGTGGGTTCATATTGGGGGATATATATTGAGAAAAAAATGACATAATATATTGGGGATATATAGCCATCATTAAAGGGTTTTTATATTGGAAGGTATAAAAAATGGAGTTCAAAGTTAATGAAAAAATATAAAGGGGTATACAAAATGTTAATGAAAAAATGGATACCTGCAATATCTAGTGGAAATATGGTTTTTTTAAATTGGGAAGGTGTATTGGGTTCGTATTGGCAGGGGGTTAAATAATGTGACCTTTAGGGGTATTTTCTAATATGTAGTCAAATTAGGAGTATTGTTTAATATGTTGTGAATGCACGTGATAGAACAAAGGTTCATTGAGTGAATCTCCTGTGCATTATCCAAGCATCAAGCCATCAACATGCCATCAAGGTATTTGGTTATCCTTTGTCACTTGCTCTAGTTCTCCTTTTCTTGTTGTTCTTGTGTTGCTCCTTTGCCATCAATAATAATATTTCTAAGAATCTCCCCCTTTAGAATCAATGGCAACACATAAGTTCTCCCACTTTTGTCCTCAAACATATTTCTCATTGTTGCACATGACCTTTGCTTACCTCCCCCTTTGAGATTAATGACAAGGGGTTATAGACGTATTGTGGCTTGTAAAACCTGTTATTATTGCTTTAATGCTTTAAAACCTATGAGACGTTAAATCTACGATGCATGTATTGTAATGTGTTGACCACCAAATATATGGACTCAATTGAGGTTGGCATGTATGAACGCATATTTGCAGAATTTGATACTCTTTTAGGCTCATGACTAGAATTCTCATAAGATTTTCACCAGTTGATTTATGCAAATTTTGATCTAAATGCTCCAACACATTAATCAGGTTATAATCGACCTCATACACTCAAATATTACACTACTCCATTTCACTACATTCAAAAATTCTAATACACCATTAAACTAGGGCAATTGAACTTGTCATTAACATGCAGCAACAAATGAATTTGGCTCTCATTTACATACTACATCCATGCACATGAATGGAAATAACTCCTTTCCCTAGAGGCATTCCATGCTCACGGATAGAATCATAAGGCACTTCATCTAGAAAATTGTTCTTTCCATCACCCATATGAATGGAAAGAGATCCTTTGAATAGCAAATGAATAGCATCTCCCTTTGTTATCGATCTAATAGACCTGTCCTTTAGCTGAGAAATGTGTTCCAATCCCACAGTGCTTGCAAGTGTAACTCCAAAATAACATGAAATTGTAAATGTATTTAATGTCACACAAGGATTCATGAGTGATAAAAGATCTCATGAGAAACAATTGCTTGGACCTACACAACAGAGGTTGTCGAACAAAAATTGGATGATACTTATTGAACAGAGAAAAAATAAGCCCCACAAGGAAAAGGAAGTAGTTCATCAATGTTCTACCCCAATTCATTGGATGAATTATTATAAAACCTATCCTTAAGCCAAGAACCATTGTCCCTGCTATCACAACAAGGAGGAGATAGACACAAAAGAAAGAAAATGCTACAGTTCCAAGAAGCACTGAAAAAAAACTAGCTTGATGAAAACGTCGTTAAGGAATGGAGAGATAGGAGGATTAATCAACATTTATAACATAATGTGCGCAACCCAAGCCAACAAAAGAATAAACCCAAATATTACAAGTATTAATCTTGCTAAAGAGCTAAGCACAGTCAAAGCCCACAATGAATTTGCCTTTTCACCCTGAGGGTAGATTTCCTCCAAAGCCTTCACATCTTAAAAAAAACCTAGTTAAATTCCTTTACATTTTTTTGTACCATTTTCTACCTTTGCTACCACTTCTCTTTTCTCCCATTGAAGTGAAGCAACTTCCTCTTTTACCTCTCTTGCTCACCTCCCTAATTCAGTGGCCTCCTAGATATACCAGCAGTTGTAGTAAGAGAAACAACATGTTTTGGAAAAGTTGTGTGCATGGTCCATGCAATCTTCTGATAATGCATCAGTTGTGTAAGAATCACACAAATTTTGAATTTCCATTTGTTCCTACTAAACAAGAATATTTTTTTAAAGTAAAAGACTGGACCAACTACTTGGAGAGTTTGTAGTTGAAGAAGAATAAATATTTAGTATAGTAAAGTCAGCTTTACTAACAAGGCCATAAAGAGTGCCAAGCATAAGACAAACATCTATATCAGTCACAATGACCCACATCAAAGCACTAAAAACTCTCTTTCTGAACCTCTTGTCTTGATCACCTTCATAGTATAACATGGAAAATACTAGCACCACATCAATGATATATGTTGCCAACCATAGATCCTTCATAGGAAGAGTTGAATAGTAGGCCCCATTGTACATTGCATGTCTATAAGCTTGACGATTTGCAACATCTGCAAGTAACATGAGAATGCATATTTCAGCCATTAAAAGGCCTTGAACCACCACTAGCTTTGAAAATTATGCTTGATTGAGGTTATTAATTTCTAGATTTATCATGGAATTTTATATCGACCGAAACTACAGTGGATACTAAGGCTCAAACTATTAGAAACCCTCCTTGCAAAAAGAGAGTCGACAATTCTCGTGTGAATTGAAATTCATGGTAGATTGAGCCCTCCCCTTTTCCCTTACAAGAAGCCTAGTATTAACAATTATTGAAAACCTCGACTTGGTTTTCATTGCGGTTTGGGGAACATGTGGCTCTCAAACTACTATCTCTATGCCACTGGTGGCAATGAGAGATGTTATGGGGTGTCGTTTGTCATTTGTTGTGTGGCGTTTCTCCAACGACAACCCTTGTGGCACCAATGCTACAACAAAACCAAAAAAACAATCCAACTTCACCTACGCTCAACACGCTCCATCTGTCACACTTACATTTGGATCATGGGGAGTGAATTATTTATGCGTTGTAGGGAGTGATTCCCTCACCTATGTTTGTGTAATATCTTGCTCTAAGACATTAATTACAATGATATCATAGCTAAGTCAATTCAATTATGTCTTTGTAGGCACATACATGTGTATATATTTATACCAATAACCTTTGTGTTTAATGTGGAGCCAACTAGTCATACAACAAAAAATGTTTGCCTTAAATTGTAACATTGAACATCTTCAGGTAATGTTAGGAATGAAGGCATAGTGACAAGATATTTTTCAATAATTATTGATGGTCTACATTGATCTCTTGTCCATGGGTTTCAACTTCCAGAGATGAGGTCACACAGTGGTTCTTAGTTGAATACTTGAATCACTAGGATGAGGATCAAACCTTTACTCTTGAAAGTAGTCCAAGATGGCTGGAATTTTAGGGGCTTCAAGCCTTATGAAACTCAATGATACAAGTTGTGTTTCTGAACATATAATAGAGTTAACATTCCATATGTCTCATAAATGTGTGTCATATATATATATATATTATTATATATATATATATATATATATTCTATAATCTTTCCTCACAACCTCACCCAATGTGATGAGTCGACTACTTGACTTTTCGAAGGGTGTGAGGGTTAGTCCTGGTTCATTTATTTTGCTACATCGATGGTGTCCATGTGCGACATAATTGCATTACCTTGTTTGACCTCACCTTTCTTTAGGCTACAACATCCAACTAATCAAGAAGCCTCCTTCTAACCATTGATTCTATCACAAATATTTAATTCATATATAGATGCACGGGGGGATGAACTATCATATGGAGAAATCGATGTTGGAATATATATTTGTAACATTAGATCATGACATGCTATATTTACCAAGCAACATCATATATATATATATATATATATATATATATATATATATATATATATATATATAATATATATATATTATATATATATATATATATACACAACACAAAGATACACCCAGGTAAACAACATAATACCTAATATTAATGCATCTTCATAACAATGCATCTCTATAATAATATAACACATCGTTTTGTATAATGTGTAAATTACACGATAATAATATAACCCTAATTGAACATGGAATGATATGAAACCAAGGCTTTGTGCATGACATATATATGATATATGTTTTTTATCACCATGCGTAATGTGTTGGTTGAAATCGCTCACGCTTGCTCGAATAAAGGAACTAATTAAAAGTGTGTGTGTATGTGTGTGTAGTAGAGAACTTATTTTTGATTTTTTATAGCATCATATGTGATCGAGACATGAAAATTGGTGAAGAGACTAAGACACATGATATATCCAAGGCCCAAAAATAGTTTGGGGAAATTCCACCCGGATGAAGAGATATTAAAATAATTAATATTTTTAATGGGGTTCCTAAGTTTAAACTTAGGAAAATTAAAATATTAATGTGTATTAATATAATATGGGTGAGAAAGTGAGCCCCAAGGGTTAGCTTAGTTTGTCAAAAAGCGTGCCTCTCCATTGGGAGGTCACGGGGTTGATTCTTCCTGAAGCCCTCGGGGTTAGGTCTTGCCAGTAGGCTGAGGGGAGATTAGCCTAAAATTTTCCGTGGACGTAGTGACCACTCACTAACCAGGGTTTTCATGAACCACACTAAAAAAAAAAAAAAAATGAAAAAAAGCAAAGAAATTTGGGTGAGAAAGTTCTTAATAATGAGTATCAAAGTAGAACTAATCTTAGTCATTGATTAGGGACTTAATCTCAGCCGTTGAATCGTCAACAGGAAAAGTATAAGAGGAGGCTTGAGGGTCAATTGGAGATACACCAAGTTGATCAAGAATTCAATTTTCTAGGGTAGGGTTCGTTAAGAAATAGAGTTAGTGATTTGTTGTAGTGAGGGGAAGTTCAAAAGAATACTGAGAATATATATTAGAGAGGCAGAGAAAGTGCCAGAGAGACAGTGGAGAGAATAGAAAGACTAACGCAGAGGCTGAGAAGGCTAAAGTAGAAGACGCAGAGGGTGAAGAGGTTGATGCGGATGCCCAAGAGGTTGCACTGAGGCTAATAGAGTTGATGTTGGGTTGAAGAGGTAGCACTGAGGCATTTTCGTGGGGATGTCTAGGATATGAGAGGCAAAAACAGAGACATAAAGGGTGATGCAGTCCCTAGAGAGTCGTGTAGTTCTGGAAGGAAGCTTGGAGTAGCTTTTGTTGTCTAGCTACGGAACTATCGAAGTTGTTGTGGGATCCATCATATGGTTGTAAATAAACTATAGTATCTATATTAGAGGAGAGGTACTTCTACCAAGGAAATTCTCTGAACGGTGAGCAATTTCTAGCACCCTAGTTATATTCAAATATATGCATAATAATAAAACCCTCATACCTGTTGCACTCGTTTTCCAACATTGGGTTTTTCTAGGGACATTTGTGAAAAAGTAATGGCGTCCCTTATGTGATTACCTCAATTATTGTAGTTGTTGATATTTATATGTGTTAATGCTACATTTTTTTATTTTGGTATTTATATTTATAAATAACTTGTTAATGGAAAGAACAATTTGGAGATAATAAACGAGATAATGCAGTAGGGACTCCTAATGTGTTAGGCTTAGATATTTAAAAATGGCATCAAAGCATTGCAGATCACAGGAGAATTGAAGGCAACAACAAAAATATGAAATGTGTAGCAATAGTAGCTGTCCCGAGAGAAAACATTGTTCCCGAGGAGAAATAACAAAAGAGGAAGTAACGTAGAGCCTAAGTCATCATTTCGAGCCAGGTTAGTGAAGACGTACAGAGGGGAAGATCAAACCTACGCAATTCACAATAATCTTTCCCAGCTAGGAAGGATCGATGTTGTGGCTAGGAGGAGAAGATTTAGCCTTTCCCAGGATTGTGCAGAGCTTGAAAGGCTCAATTTCTTTGGTTACCGGGGCTTGGGGAGTTGTGGGCAAATTTTGATTTGAGGAGCTGGTGGGATGTTATTTCTGTTGAAGCATAAAAGTGTCTAAGGAGGCGAGACCAAGGTAGAGGCACTCACTACCTTGATGGATTTCTAGCCAAGGAAACAATATCCGAGTTGTAATTGCAAGGAGTATTGGAGAGGAGAGGCTTGATAGTTGACTACAGGATTTCCAGAATGGAAATTAGGACTTAGAGGGAGATTTCTAGAAGGGGATTCGAGACTCATAGGGAGTCCAAAAGAGGAACTGAAATGGAAGTGAATGTACTAAGGGATCAAGTCATGTTGGACAAGGCTTCCAACTTTGTCATATGGAAGGCTAGGATCTTGAGAGTCCTAGATAGACATCGCATCAAGGACTATGCCTTGACACTATGGCTATCCCAGTTGACCTAGCTGAGAATGATAAGTATGAGGATGCAATGGCAAGGGTGAAATGCATGATCCTAGATGGGCTCAAATATCGTGTCATACCACATATTGCTAACAAGAACAAAGTAAAGGAGATGTGGGACACCCTGACCACCTTCTACCAGGGCTCTTTCGTGCAACGAAAGATGCTATTAGAGAATCAATTGTGGTCATATCAGATGCATAAGGGACATAAGATATAGCCATTCCTTCTAAATTTTCAGGTGATTCGCGACATCGTAACTCCATGGGGTCTACTCTGGATCTAGAATTTATGGTCAGGACTGCCCTGAATGTAGCCTCCGAGTAGTGGGACACATTTTTCCATAGTATTTTGGGCAGGGCTACTCTTCCTAGTTGGGAGGATATTTTGGAATCTCTTTGTGAGGAAAAGATAAGGAGGATGAACAAGGAGGGGAGTAGTGGCAAGGGAGTCGAATCAAGAAAGGGGAGGAGGAGGATGCGGCTCTAGCATCTGCGAGACAGTAACAAAAGAGGAAGAAGAAGGACATTTCCAAGGTTAAGTGCTTCCATTATGGGGAGCTGGGAGTCTATGCATCTGAGTGCCCCGAGAAGAAAAACAAGGGCAAGGCTTTTGATTCAAAAGCAACTCAAGCTAAGGTAGATAAAGAGGTTGAGACTGGTGACGATTGTGCCATGAGTGCTCATGCACCTCTAGAGAAGAGGTGAGGTGATATCGAGTTGTAGCAAGGAGGAGTAAATACTAGGGGAAGGGTCCTTCTTGGATCACATCTATCTATGGGAGCCCTTAACGACATTAGCATGATGATAGGTGTAGGGTGCAACAAAGTGTGATGGAGTGGCAAGGTAGGACTAGAGTGTAGAAGCCTGTAGCATCATAGTAGAGGTTGCAACAATGCGAGAGGCACAGAGGTGGTTGTAGCAACACAGTGGCAGAAAAGGGGGAAAAAATAGTAGTAAGGGTAGACTCAACATCACAAGGGTTGCATACTGACTAGGAACTCAGTATTTGGGTGAATTTAGTTACTTACTTCTCGGTAACTGAGTTGCAGTGCAGTAGTTAGTAGTGGCAGTGCTATGGGTAGCATGATGTAGAATGTTGAGAGGGAGTTGTAGTACAGATGTAGCAATGGTAGTGGAAGTGCCATGGGAAGAAGTACGGGAAGCAATAGTCCAGTGGTTGTAAGGTAGCAAGCCAAGCATTAACACAGGTACCGATGTAGAAGATTAGTGTGATGTTTCTATGGTGAAGCATTACTATAGCACATTCCTCGCTAAGATGGAGTGTTTAGTTTTGGTAGCATCAAATGTGATCTAGCCATGAAATTTGGTGGAGAGGCTAAAGCGTGGCACATGAGATATCAAAGAACCACAAATCCTTTGGGGAAATTCCACCTGGATGAAGAGATATTAAAATAATTAATATTTTTAATGGGGTTCCTAAGTCTAAAATTAGGAAAATTAAAATACTAATGTGTATTAATATAATATGGGTGAGAAAGTTCTAAATAACAAGGACCAATCCATATCTAAGCTTAGTCGTTGATTTGGGACTTAATATTGGTTGTTGAATCACCAACAGGAAACGTATCAGAGAAGGCTTGAGGGTAAGTTGGAGTTACAACAAGTTGATCAAGAATTAGATTTTTTGGGGAAGGGTTTGCTGAGAAATGAAGTTAGTGATCTCTTGTAGCGAGGGGAAATTCAATAGAAGACAAAGAATACGTATAAGAGAGGTAAAGAAAGTGTGATAGAGAGAAAGAAGGGCCTAGGAAGGCTGATGTCAAGGTTGTCAAGACTGGTACAGTGCCTGAGAATGCGAGTGTAGAGGACGCAAAGGGGCAAGACACTGATGCAGAGGCTATAAGAGTTGACTCTAGGCTAAAGAGTCAACACTGAGGCATTTATGTGGGGCAGTACAGGAGCTAAGAGGCAGACATAGAGTCGTAGAGGGTGACAAAATTTCGAACAGAAGCTTGGAGCAGCTTTCATTGTCCAGTTAAGGAACTGTCAAAGTTGTAGTGGGATCAATCATCTAGTTGCTGATCAACCGGAATATCTGTCTCCGAGGAGAGGTACTTTTGCCAAGGAAATTCTCTGATGGGTGAACCATTTCTGTCATCCTAGTTGTATTCAGAAAACTGCATAATAATAAAACCTTCATATCTGCTGCATTGGTTTTCCTGCATTAGGTTTTTCCAGGGATGTTTGTGAAAACAAAATGGTTCCCTTGTGGGATTGTCTTAGTTGTTTCATTCATTGACCTGTATATGTGTTAAGGATGCATTTGTGTTTATTTCGATAATTATATTTATAAATAACTTGCTAATGGAAAGAACATGTGGGAGATAATAAACTAGATAATGCAATAGGGATTTCTAATGTGTCTGACTTAGAAATTTCAACACTTATCCATGCCTCTATTAAATTGAAAAACCTAATTCTAGAAAGAGAATAGATCATGTCAGAGAGAGTTTCAATTTTTATTTTTTACTTTTTGTAAGAGTTTGATTCTTCACAGGGATCAGGCTACCCAATGTTGTGTGTTCCGCAATTGCAACATTCTACTACATAGTAATTATGCTAACCAATGTTTTCTATTCTATAATTGCAACGTTCTACTACAATTTCTCTAACACAATTAATTATCATGAGCATAGTTTTTTTTCTTTTGCTGAAGTGAAGATGAAATGTTCAACTGTTGCGGTGTCACATCCCTCGCATGTTTGAATTTTGTAACATGGGAGAGATTCAAGGGTTGTGTGCTATTTCCATGACTGATAGGAAAACATAGAGATGCTCCATAATTGTGGCAACAATCCACTTAATAGACTTTGTAACATATGCCACAGGTCAATTTTGATTCACTAATTAAGCCATAGATTTATGTTTATGTAACATCCTTATGCTTTACACCTCCCCCAACTTCTGGCACATATTCATTTCATAACACAATTTTTGCCACCTCTTTCGCTGATTTCTAACCTTCAAATTATAACAACTTTTACTACCTTGTTATCCAAATGTAATGCCCATCTCATCTAGTCCTTTGTATGCTTTATTCATGATGAATATTGCTACTTTACTAATGACTTTGTACCAACAAAAACAAAGGTAAAACAAAAGTGCACAAGAAAACATGGTCACCATCTCAAACAACAATGCCAACTTAGAAAAACGTCAAAGAGCGCATCCTTCAACCCATTTCCAATGTTGGAAGTGTATGGAGGCTTCATGTATTCTTTTTCTATTTTCTGTATACAATGTTTTTATTTATCGTCTAAAAATGTTTTATCGTTTTTTCATTTTGAGAGCATTATATTTCGTATAGCGGTACTTAACATAAGGAATAAGGTTTTCTAGCCTATAGTGCCTCATTCTAGGGCTTCCAGAACTAAAATTTGCATAATGAAAAACTACCCCTGACCTAGATAAAAAGAGAAGCCACATTGTGTACATACTCAGGAATTAAAAATGCGTAGCTACCTTGGCCCCAACTTGCGCATATATATAATTTGTTCATTCTGAGCTAAAATCCAACCATTTGTAAGACCACCTCTGCAAAAGATATTTGTTTTTCTTTTCGTCATGTAAAGTTAAAATACTCTTTGATAATTCCTTTAGTTTTTAGTCCTACAATCAAGGACTCATCAGAGTTCCACTCATTTTCTCGGCATTCTTCAATATAAATTAGCTTTATCAGTAATCCTATCTCATTAACTTTAACCTTAAGAAGTTCAATGAATCAACCAAGAGCCTCCAAAGATGCTTCAACTTTAATGAAGGTCTTATGTGCAATGCCATGAGTGATATCCAGGACAAGCCTTCTCTTCTCGAGTTCTCTTATCAAGCATTTCATCGGATCTTCTTATAGGTGTTTTATTTTTTTATTTTTCTTGCTTCCTCTACCTCCTGTTTCTTTTCAATGGTTAATGTAACTTCGAAGTCGGTAAGAATTTTGTTGTCATACAGATATTTCCTTCTATCCCCCATGGCATATTTAACTAGAAAATGTCAAGGTGGAAATCAACAGTTCTCTACTTCCAAAACTTTGATATTCAAATAGATGGTCCTCTAGCTTGCAATTCTCTTTTTCTTAATTTCATTTGAAGAGGATTTTATAGATACATTATACATTATGATTACAACCCTCTTTTTCTTTACAAAAATATTCAACATTATTAAATTTTTGATAGAGCTACTATACACAACTCTCAAATCCTCTAATTACGATGGCCCAACATATTGTAGAATCATATTTCTCCGAATTCTTTTGAGATATTTTTAAATTGATGGAGGATGCATCACTCTTTCAATTTTTTTCCAGGAAATTAGAGATATCTTTGTAGTGGGTTCATTTTCCTATTCTTTGCATATTCAGGACTTCATTATCAATATTGGGGCTACTCTCCCCCTCAAGTGCTACTAAACTAACACTGACATATTCTTCTTTTCTTGGTTGAGTAACTCCCCCTGAGACCAAGCTAGGTCACTCATTGACCTTTATTCTTTCTCTTCCACACTCTAGTAGGTTGTATTATCCTATTTCGATTTCATTGTTTGATATTCTTGGAATTGCTTCCATCTTCTATTTAGTGTTCGTTAGAATATATGGCATCTTACAATCCTTTGTTTTGTGGCCAAGATTATTACACACAAAACATCTCACGTGGCCAAGAAATAGAGAAAATGATGTGTTAATTTTTGCGCTCATGTTTTTCTTCATATACACTTTGTGTTCAAATGCCTTATTTCCAAATTCATGACACATATAATAATAACCATAGAAATATTTTATGTACCTGGTGGTTGACATTCTCCTTTTGTTGCTTGATGGATAACACGTTCTTGTTTGATGCATGTTTTGCAAAATAGTATTGATCTTCTTTTTCTTATAGTTTGTTGCTATGTGTCCAAGTCCATGGCAATGGAAGAATGAGATATTTTCTCTCCTTTGAATTCTTGCAAGCTTCCTAACCTCATATCTAGGAGGAGATTGCATTTTCTTCACTTCATGCTTTTCATTTTGATTCTATTGCTTCTATTTGTTTATTTCTTTTCCAATCACGTTGTTGCTAAATGATTCTCCTATAAGTACTTTGAGAACTTCGTTTGCCTTTAAATTTTCCTTTGAGATAATTCTCTCATATTCTGAGTCCTTCAAGGATATAGTCTCCTCTTCAATATTTCTACATAGAGTTTTCTTTTCATCCAAATCACTTCTAGCTGAAATAATCTCATGCTCTATTATTTCACCTTATACATTTTTCTCCTCTAGCTAGTTATTCATGATCCCTTCTCTTCTCCATGCTTTTTCAATTTGTGCCTTCAAACTGACAATTTCCTCCTTGTACTTATGCTCTTTCTCAACACATATCTGCATGAGTTTCTACATATCATTGTTTTGATTATTGAATCTTTCTATACTAGCCAATGATAAGTCAAGCCTAGCTTGATTTTCATCTAATTTTTCTTCATGAGAGTTAGACACATTCACATAAGTAGAGGCTCACTTTCCTTTTGAGAGGGTGTTTTCTCCTTCCTCCTTCTTTTTCCTTTCTCTACATTGTTGATGCTAGCCTCTTCATGCATGACCTACAACCTATCTAGGATTTCTTTTTCAGAAGTTAGATCTATTATATCAAGATCCTTATTATGAAGATTTTAATACATGACTGATTTTTCCTTAGAATTCCACTATTGTTCTAGCAAAGAGGGAGATTCTTTGTGGTAACCATCACATACTAGTTTCCACACACCAGTTTCATAAGCTATTAACTCATATTTTATCTTATCCATCCATTCATGAAAGTTTGATGTACTAAGCACAGGTACAATTTGATAGTCCATGACTCAACCAAAACTACCTTCAAGTTGTTAGCCTTACACCGAAGGCACTAGCTCTGATACTAATTGATGAAAACGAGACTAAAATGAGAGGGGGAGGGGATGAATTCGTTTAGTATATTAATGGTCATTAATTATTTTCTTCAATCTCACTAACTGAACCATTACATGAGAAACTTAGAAAATGATGACCAACATTTTGAATATGTGACCAACAATTAATAAGAAAACTAAAACATCATATTAGCACATAATAATAATGCACATTGACACTAGATATATTTGTGCGGAGAAAAGAAGGCATATGTTAGGTATAAATATGAGAATGGCTAGGTGCAAAAGCAAACTGGCCGACTTCTAACAATTTAATTTAATCATTTTATTTAATTTTAATTTTGATTATTCTAATCTTTATTAATACCAGTATTTACTATGTTGTTAAGTATTGTAATAAGCAATTCAATTTTTATTTTCAATATTATATCATGTTAATTATTATATATATTTACTAATTATTATTTTTATTTAATTGTTATTATTAATCATCATTTTAATTAATAGATTAATAAGTAATGTGTGAATTATTCTAACAAAATTAATGCTCATTTA
>APFE031272972.1:167596-183322 GCA_000404065.3 Pinus taeda | reverse complement strand
AGTGAATGGCCTCCTACAGGATGTCTGCAGGGGATCCTACAGGATACTCAGAGGTTTCTACAGGATAGTCCTGTAAGTCTTCTACAGGATGTTCTGTGCAATTCTACAGGATGATTGGCCGTGGGGGTTTTGGGAGATGATGGAGGAGTGATGGAATGGTAGGAAGAGATATGTGAGGTAGGGATAAGGCTGGTGATGGCTCAGAAGTGGATGAATGAGATGGGAAATGGGTGTAGGGAGTATGTTGAAGGTAAAGGATGATGTCAATGAAAGGTTAGGAAATGAAGCTACGTGAGGAGTGGAAGACAGAACGAAGTGAAGGTCGAGGAGAGATGCTTGCATGCGTGATCAAGATGGAGGAGATGGTAATGGAACGAGAGAGAGGAGTGTAAATGAAACAAATGATTATGACTGTCACCAAACCGAAAATGCATCAACCTAAATTACTTATGCCATGAATTCAATGAACAACAATGGAAAACAAGAAATGAAACTTATGTGAAACAATTATGAAACTAAGTATTTATAAACCCAAACATGCATCCAAACTGATATCAAGTTCTACAAATGAGATTCAAACACTAATGACATTTAAATCCAAATAGTAGATTTTATTATGAGAATGCAGCAAAGACACATAAATATAAACAAGGGAGGTACTGGGCGCTTGAGATGGGCCCAACCCAAAGAACTACAGCCTCCCAAGAGAGATTTAGAGCTGGTGCAAAGTTGGATCCATCTTTATTAACCAAGAATGAAAAGTTACATCAAAACTGTCCACAAGGAGAGCTTGAGAAAGAGCTGAAAGCAAAACTAATCCATGGCCTACAAATCGAATTACATGCTAGCTAACTAGTGGCTAAAACAAAATGACTAACTACCAGCTATCTACTAACTATCAACTGGCTAACAACTAGCTAACCAAAATGAGGCCATAAGCTCTCTTATTTATACAAATTGAGGACCCAACAGTCCTCCTAGAATTTAGGGACTTGGCTTCCCAAGACTTGTAGTTAATAGCAGTCCAACTTGACTTTCTTGGCTGCCCTTGTGCTCATTGATTTGGTGGCCTTTGAACTCCAACTTGCTTGGCTGCCCTTGTGCTAATTGATTTGGTGGCCTTTGAACTCCGACTTGCTTGGCTGCCCTTGTGCTAATTGATTTGGTGGCCTTTGAACTCTGAGCTGATGGTGGAGAATTCGAGGTAAGGACCCATAAATGAGGGGGACACCTTCCTACAAATCCTCTAGCTTGTTCTCCCACGAATTTGGCTGCCCAGTGCTCATTAAGACCTTCAAATTTGTCTCCAAGTTGACCAACAAGGCTACACAAAGCACCCATTAGACTTTTTGGCATAATGACTAACCAAATTCACTCTATTAACATAAAAATAATCAAAAACATGCAATAAACAAATGAGAATGGTGGACTAAGCCAAATTAGGAAGTTGAATGAGCCCAAATAATTGTACATTTTTGGGGCTCATCAGCTATGCCTGCAAGGCGGTGGTGTATGGATAAAGATAGTTTTGATGGATGGCGTGAGTATAGAAAAATGATGAGATTGTGGTTTGGTAGCCCAAAAGTTTAGCTAACAGAGAAATATGATGGAAGGTATGATCCACACGATCATTTGGAAAAATGGACAAAGGTTTATGGGACAAAGTCACAACCTGAGTGGTTGCATTTGTTCTATCACACTTTGGATGTAATACCAACAAATTGGTACCTGGAAACAGGGCTCCGCCATGGCACTGAAGAGTGGGATATTTTGAGATAGGGATTCTTGATGAAATTGAAATTTGAAGATGGGTTTGAATCTATTGATGAGGCATTGCAGGAGGTTAATGTAGTGATCTTCATAATACTACAGGATCCTTTGGATTTGGTTCAACTAGATTGGAGCACCCAGCTACGCCATGCACTGGAGTGCTATAATGTGATTGCTAAAGAAGAAGATGAGGATGCAAGGAACATTAATATTCCAGAGGCAGAAGGCCACTGTGAAGTTGAGGGACCACAAATAGAGAATCCAGATATCACCATGCCACTGAAAACTAGAAAAGTGAACATTAGAACAAAGGAGAAGTAGAAGTTTGTGACGGTTGGGGACTACTGGGTTGATGCCACAGTATATTAGGTTGCTGAGTTGCTCCGCAAATATCACGATTTGTTTCCTACAAAATTCTCTAACCTGAAAGGTATCATAGGAGAATTTGGCATAATGCAAATTACCTTGAAGCCCAACATGAAGCCGATTAAGAGATGGACCTATCGTCATAATCCCAAGTATAAAGAAAAGGTTCACTTGGAGTTAGATAAGATGGTAGAAGTACGTATTATTGAACTAGTGGAGGAGTTTGACTAGGTGAGCCCAATGGTAGTCTAAGAAAGGAAACAGAAGGGTGAGATATGAATTTGTGTAGATCTCAAGAATCTTAATGATGCTTGCGTTCATGATCCTTTTTCGACGCCACTTACAAATGAAGTATTGGAAAATGTTGGAAGACATGAAGCATATTCATTCACAGATGAAGTATTGGAAAATATTGGATGACAGGAAGCATATTCATTTACTTATGGGTTTTGTGGGTACCATCATATTAAGATCGCACTAGAAGACAAAAACAAGATGAAATTCATGACATAGTGGGGGTGCTTCCATTATACAATAATGCCTTTTGGACATAAAAATGCGCCAACGATATTCTCGTGCATAGTCATTACGATGTTCAAAGAGTTCATTCAAAAATTTTTGGAGGTGTATTTTGATGATTGGATGATGTTTGGACTGGTAAATCGTGATGTATCTAGTTTTCACTTGATGTTGGGTACATGTCAAAGGTACCAGATCATGCTAAACTTGAAGAAATTCTTATTTTGTGTAGCTTTTAGAATCTCGCTAGGTCATGTGGTATGCAAACAGGGATTAATGGTCGACCCTACTAAGATCACAGTTATAATCAATTTGGAGGTGCCAAGGAGTGTTAAATGGTTGTTCACAATACTAGATCACACTGGATACTATCATAAGTTCATCAAGAGTTATGCCCAAATTACCACACTGATGGAAAAGCTACTAAGTAAGGATGTTATAATATGTTGGGATGGAGAATGTTAGAGAAAATTCTCACCGCGTCGATCATAGTCCTCCTGGATTGGAAGAAGGAATTTCATGTGCATGTGGATGCTTCATGTATTGTGTTGGGAGCAGTGTTGACATAGGCCAGTGAAGGAGAATTGGATAACCCTATAGCATTTGTGAGTAGGAAGTTGTCTAATAGTGAAAATAGTTATTCGATGACAGAGTGCGAAGGGTTGGCTATGGTGTACATGCACCAGAAGTTTAGGCATTACTTGCTCGCTCGACATTTTAAGATGTGCAGAAACCATTCTGCATTAAAGTACCTTGCCAACAAGCCTATGTTGGGGGGGGGGATATGCAGATGGCTGTTTTTATTTCAAGAGTATGATTTCGAGGTGATTGTGAAGCCAGGACTGTTGACTGCAGGGCCAGACCATGATTACTAAGAAGGATATTAACATGATTGATGGAGGAAGAAAAAGGAAAGGTAGTAAAGCTTGCAGCAAGAATGCACTAAGGGGAGGACTATGCTTTAACTGCAAGGGACCTTGGGCACTTAACCATTCATGTCCAAGTGATAGGAAGGAGGCAGTAGGGACAAAGAAAGATGAGATTCCTTTAGATCATGGGGATTCTTCTATAATTGAGTCTATTGATTTTCGAGATAGTCAGAAATATTATGACATTATTCAAAAAGGCTTGTAGTATGACAATCATTCATAAGTACATGACGAAATTCTACCTAATGGCGTTGATTAGATAGGCTCCTATACCCTTGAGTCCATATGTCTCCAAGAGGATACCCATAAAAAATATGAGTCAAGTATATATATAAGTCCACAAATGCATCTATGTTTGACAGCTGAAGAGGATGAACAATAGATTGTCTTTAGAATCGGAGGAGGCCAAGAAGAGTTGAGTAAGGATCCAGCAGTAATGAACCAACATGATAACCATGATCATGAGGGGGATCATGACAAAATTAGTGTTAAGGATGAAACATTCTCAAAGAGTTGCTCAATGTCTCAAGTTGGAGCTATTATGATTGAGCATCCGGTGTAGACAAAATAGAAATACATTTAGCAGGGTACCAAAATCTATAGTAGAGGAATTTTAGGGAAATATCATGCATTTCAAGACACATATTATGATTTTGAGGTAGATAATCTGGACAACCCAAGACACTATCTTACAATAGAATATAAAAATTGAGGAACTCATAGGGGTATGTGTCGCGTCAGCGGCCAAGTTGTCTAGTGTAGAGTAATGTCTCAAGCCCCTCACAAGACAATAAGAGGTATACATTTGGGAGTTCTAAAACAACCCTGATCTAGTGGAGTACACATATAGGTCTTGTGACACTAATAACCCACCTTTATACATTAGGGAGTGAATGGAAGAGTTATCCAAATGGATCATCTTAGGTTACCAAGTAGAGCATCATGAGCTGAGCACCGAGCAACATCAACATAGTAGACTTATTCGATGTGTTCATGAATTAGATCCTTCCGATGGGATGGATTGGTGAGAGATTATGAGGATGATTTCTAGTAGGATACCCTTAGCCAAAAGCATATTTTAGCTTGGTCCCTTAAACATGGGAAATGATCGAGGGATAAAATGGTGTCATAACCCACAGGTCCTAGGAGTTAGGTGGAATTGGGAACCAACTGAATCTATTGAATGTAGGATTGGTCAAAGGATTGTTTGAGATCTAGGTATTGAACGATACATTCAGGATTAGTTAACATGGAGGCACATAATAACAAACTGCTTTTTATAGGATTTTTGTATTAGTATACATATTCTTTTGTTGTGTATAGAACTGGATTGCTTGAGAGAGATCAATCTTTGGGCTAGAAGATTTGTAATATTCCCTTTTCTTGATATGGTCAATATGGACGGAATCTACACATGGTATTTACCATGGTATTTTCCAATAGGATCTTTCCATGGTATTTGCGTTCACTTTTCGAGGGAAAATAATAAAATAAGCTTTCTAGAGAGTTCATCAAGCTTATTAAACGAGATAGTTGTTGATTTTTGTACCTTTTGAGGTACTCGAAGCCCCAGGGTTCATGGTTTGGAGGGAAAAGAACCATAAGAGTCACTTGTGGCCTTGGTGGGCTTGGAACCTAGGGTTGGGGTTTTGCACCCATGGTGATTTGGGCCAAAACCATGGGAACTTTTCAACATGTTATGGATGAGGATGATAACTCTCCTCGAGACAAATACGATGCAATGAATATGATCTGATTTTGAGCTGTAGAAATGGAGATATTATTATCTAAATTTATGGAGTGGGTTTGCACCAAATTAGTTAAGGTTAGATTAGGTTTACTAAGCCTCTTGATATCTGGACAATCCCATGGAGGACGTTGGAAGGAGCCCTTCTTATGTGTATAAAAATAAGGTGATGGAGAGTCATTTTAGACATCCATTTATGCAACATAAGAGCTCGTTGGAGGACTGGACAAACTTGACATACCTACCTCTATTTGGGCTGTAGGTGGAAGAGCATCTCATCAAGTAGAAGAGGTTGTGTAGGAGGCTTCTTAAGACTTCTCAGGGACTATTTTATGTTTGCAAGAGAGCCAAGTATGAGTAGGAGAGACACAGGTTTGTATTGAAGGGGTTGATGGGTGGAAAACCCTTGGAAGAGGTAGTTACAACCTAGACAAGGCTATTGTGGGTAGGACTTAGCCCTTATGAGCTTGTAGTAGAGGTGGGTAGGGCAGGATGAGGGATGGTCTATGCCCAGAACAACAACAAAAGAGGTGACGTGTCCTATTAGGCAAGGTCGTGGAAAATGAAGTGAAGACATAGTTCTTTTAGGGTTATCTAGATGGTGTTACAAGGGTTGTTGAAGCATGCAAGTTCCATAACCAGGCAAAGTAAATGACAATAGTGTGATAACAAAGTTGGAGTGAATTTTTTCTTATGTTGGATGCGTGTTTTGGATTCGATTTGTTTGCAGCCTGTAGTAGAAAATGTGGATGGGAGGACTTAAGGGTTAGATGACCTAACTAGTGGCAATATCTACATTGATTGTTCATTGATGTATTAGACATATGAAGAAGTCTATTAGAAGCCAAGAGGAGGGATTCCTAGGTATGAGGATGACTTAGCTAGAGGAAAATGTTGCAATGAGGATTGCTCACTCATGGTCTATTGGAGGGCAATGTGAGAATGGTCCAAGTGTGGATGTAGATTGGGCAATTATGGTCTTCTAGAGTACAATGTGAAAATGCTCAAGTTGGAGCCCAGCGTGCAACAGTTTGATGGAAAAAAGTAGTTGCTAGAGTGGCATTTGTAGAGCTCAAGGGTGTGATAAACCAAAAGAAGCTTGTGGAGCCCTAGACATGTGCATGAAGAAGGACTTCCCCAACAGATGATGGGAAATCCTCCTAGCTCGTGTTTATTGCGAGAGAAGGATATCTTACAGTAATAGGTGGTAACACTATGTACCGTATGTTGGTCTTCATTGGAGCAGTCTAGGAAGACCATAGTGGTCAGAAGTCCCTGAGTAGCTAAGGAATAAGAGTGAGTAGATTGACAGTTGTTCACAAATGGAGTTGTGAACAACTCGACAAGAGTCTCAATGTGTTATGCCCTTGATGGACTAAGGTAAAAA
This sequence comes from Pinus taeda, assembly GCA_000404065.3. Taxonomy (NCBI): domain Eukaryota; kingdom Viridiplantae; phylum Streptophyta; class Pinopsida; order Pinales; family Pinaceae; genus Pinus; species Pinus taeda. The sequence goes on along the minus strand of APFE031272972.1, from coordinate 176,604 downwards.
TAATGAGTAGATTGGGTAGCTAAGGTTTAGTGGCTAGATAGACTTAGATCGTTGATAGAGGTAGTGCCATAGATAATGAGCCAAAAGACCAAGAAGGTACAGGGTACAACTGAGATGAGTTCAGAGAGTCGACTACATCAGCTAGATGGTTAGAGTATCTTGTTGAGGGTAGATAGGTTGTCGATGAACCGAAACTAAGCCCCAGTTTTATGTCTTGTATCAGTGGATGTATCAAGGCCATTATCCTTGGTACAAAGCCCTAGACTTTTGTATTATATGTTGATTAATATAGTGAAGTTGGATTGGAAATAAAAAAAAAATTGTCCATATTTTGTGCACTAGTAGATTTATTGTTGTTTATATTCTGCTATGCAAAGTATTATTGTTGTGGTTGTTAGTTTGGTAGCATAAGATATCCTAGTATTCTATCCTAGACGCATGATCGTGGAAACAAAAAATGGCATCAGAGGGTGTATAAGCTACTTTGAGGGACAATGCATAAAAGTGTGCACAATAAAGCAACTCAAAGGGAGTTGTGAGTTTATAGATCTTGGAGTAGAGGGTTTAGCTAAAGACATGGAGATGTGGTCTTGATCAACTTGGCAGTGAGATTGGTGAGGAGTTCTAGTGGATTGGTGGAGAGCCTTATGAAAAACAATTTGTTGTAGGGAATATTGTTGATCATAGAATTTTGTTGATTTTCCATGGATTGTTGGAATAGCTTGACGGTTTTTTTGGCTTGAACGAGATCACATTGGTTGACATGGATACATGTGATGGACTAGAGATTGGGAGACTAGAGTCTTCTTTATATTTTCATGTTGCATATTCAACATTGGTGGGATTTGCACAAGTGGAATTTGATCGAGGAGGATGAGTTCTTGAAGGACTAAGCTAGTGGAGATCATGTTGGCTAAGAGGGAGTCTAGCCTCAAAGGGAGAAACGCTATGGGCATTTTGGATCTTCAAGTTTAGATGTGATGAAGCAGAGGCACTATCGAGATTTCCACATTCATTCTACATGGTATGCTACAATGATGGATGTCAAATGGGCTAGTGTTGTCGAATGATGGTGGTTACTTCCTAGTCTTGGAAGTACCTCGCTCGCTAAGAGGGAGTGTTGATTTTTGTCGATTGGGAGTTACTCCAAGCCCTATGGTTCAATGTTTGGATGGAAAAGTGCCACAAGAGTAACTTGTGGGCTTGGAACCCAAGGTTGAGGTTTTTTACCCATTGTGATTTGAGCCAAAACCATGGGAAAATGTTGACATGTGATGGATGAGAATGATAACTCTCATCGAGAGGAATCCGATGCAACTAAGAACATCATATTTTGAGTTGAAGAAATGGAGATGTGAATTTTTGAATTTCTGCAGTGGGTTTGTACCAAATGAGTTAAGGTCAACTTAAGTTTAGTAAGCCTCTTGACAGCTAAATAAGGTCATGGATGACATTAGAAGGAGCCATTCTTATGTATATAAAAAGAAGGTGACGGAGAGTCATTTTAGACATCCATTTGTGCAACATAAGAGCTCATTAGAGGAGTGGAAATGTGATGGACTACAAATTGGGAGACTAAATTCTTCTTTAGATTGTCATGTTACATATTTGATATTGGAGGGACTTGTGCGAGTGATATTTGATTAAGGAGGATGAGTGCTTGAAGGACTGAGCTAGTGGAGATCATGTAGGCTCATAGGGAGTATAGCCTCAAAGGGAGGAACCATATGGAGGTTTGGGATCTTCGGGTCCAGATGTGATGAGGCAGAGGCACTATCGAGATTTCCACATTCATTCTACATGGTATGTTATAGTGATGGATGCTAGATGGGTTAGTGTTGCCAAATGATGGTAGTTACTTCCTAGTCTTGGAATTACCTCTCTCGCTAAGAGGGAGCATTGATTTTTGTCAATTGGGAGTTACTCCAAGACCTAAGGTTTAGGGTTTGGAGGGTAAAGTGCCAGAAGAGTCACTTGTGGGCTTGGAACCCACAGTTGAAGTTTTGCACCCATCATGATTTGGGCCAAAACCATGGGGCAAATGTTGGCATGCGATGGATGAAGATGATAGCTCTCATCGAGATGAATTTGATGCAATGAAGAACATCTGACTTTGAGTTGTAAAAATTTTGATATGAATTTTTGAAGTTGTGGAGTGGGTTTACACCAAATGAGTTAACGTCATCTTAAGTTTAGTAAGCCTCTTGATAGTTGGACTAGCCCATGGAGGAAATTGGAAGAATACCTCTTATGTGTATAAAAATAAGGTGATGGAGAGTCATTTTAGACATCCATTTGCGCAACATAAGAGATCATTGGAGGAGTGGACAAACTCAACATACCTATCATTGTTTGGGTCACAGATGGGAGAGAATCTAAGAGAGGAGAAGAGGTTGCATATCAGGCTTCTTGTGACTATTGATGGCTTTTTTCATTCTTATAGGAGGGCCAAGTGTGAGGAGGAGAGACATAGGCCTGTATTGAAGGTGTTTGTGGGTGGAGAACTCTTGGAAGAGGAAATCACAACCTAGAGAAGGCTACTGTGTGTAGGTCACAAATCTTATCATCCCGTAGACGAGGTGTGTAGGGTTGGTTGAGGGTTGGTCTATGCCTAGAACAATAAAAAAATATGTGAAGTGTCCTCCTAGGGAAGGCCACAACAAAGGAATGGAAGCCACAATTGTTTTAGGGTTGTTTGGAGGGTGTTATAAGGTTTGTTGTAGCATGCAAGTGCCCTATCGAGTAATAGTAAATGACAATAGTGTGATAACATACTTGGAGTGAAGTTTTCCTTACGTTGGGGCCATGTTTTGGATTAGTTTGGATGGAATTTTTTTGCACCCTATAGTATCCAAAGTGGAGGGGTAGACCTGGTGGTTAGATGCTCTAACGAGTAGGAGTATCTAGAATTATTATTGATCAATGTATTAGACTTATGGAGAAGTTTTTTGGAAGCCAACAGGAGGGATTCTTATGTGTGAGGATGCCTTAAGCATAGGCCAATACTACAATGAGGATTGGTCACTCATGTTACATTGGAGGGCCATATGATAGTAAACCAAGTGTGAACATGGATTGCTTATTTATGGTCTGCTAGAGGACAATGCGACAATGGCCAAATTAGAGCCCAGTGTACAACACTTTGATGGAAAAAGGTAGTTTCTAGGGTGGTTGTTGTTGAGCTCAAGGGTCTGATCAAGTAGGAGCAATTTATGGAGCCCTAAACTTGTGTGTGGAGAAGGAATTCTATAGAAGATGATGGGAAGTACTCATCGCCCATGTGCATTGTGGGAGATGGACATCTTACAGTCATAGGTGGCAACCCTTAGTGCCCTATGTTGATTTTCATTCGAGAAACACGGGAAGGCCATAGTGGTATGAAGTACCTATGTAGTCAGGGAGAAGCATTGGACAAATTTAGAGTTTTTCACAAATGAAGTTGTGAAGAACTCGATACGAGTCTCGATATGTTGTGCCCTTGATGGAAAAACACACAACTAGTGAGAAGATTAGATAGCTAAGGTTTAGTGCCCAGATGGACATGGATCATTGATAGAGGTAGTATAGATCGGGAGTCAGAGGACTAGGAAGGTACAGGGTACGACCGACATGAGCTAAGAGAGTCAACTACATCAGCTAGATGGTCAGAGTATCTTGTTAAGGGTAGATTGGTTGTCAAGCAAACCAACACCAAGAACTAGTTCTGTATCTTGTATCAGTGGATGTATGAGGGCCATTAACTCTGGTACAGGAGCGCTAGACTCTTTTATTATATGTTGATTAATATAACAAATTTCAGTTGAAAATTGTAAAATGTTTTCCATATTTTGTGCACTAGTAGATTTATTGTTGTTCATATTCCACTGTGCAAAGTAGTATCATTGTGATTCTTGGTTTGATAAGGTAAAAAATTCTATCATATACCCAAGACCGTGGAAAAAAGCCAATAGGAGCAAGGAATTTGGATCATATTGATTTGTCAATCTATTTTGTCTTTGTTGAGAACTTGGCGAGGCAAGTTCTACTTTGATCCTAGGCACGAAAACCCCATGGGTGTAATTTGTCTAGTGGATCCATCCAAGGTCCACAAGTGGCATTAAGAGTTTAGTTGGTTGAGTCTATTGATGAGCATCCTTGCATGCCATTGACAAGGGTTCCTATGTAAATCATTTTCACATGTATTATTTGTAGTTATTAATTAATAAAATGGTTGTGTTTTAAGATTCCTTTGTGTTCTTGTTCTTGCTAAAAGTGTATTTTAATTAGAACGCTAAAATGTACTAGATTTTTTATAATTGTTAATATTTGGGATCTTACAACATAGTATATAAACTATGAAATCCATGAGATATAAGAAACTTACCTATATAACAAAGAATTAGCTTATCTGTAATTTTAGAACCATTGTGCTATTCAGATCTCGCTTAATTCAACCAACATTTCTAGGATGACTCCCCACCAAATCAGAGGCTCATATGCACTATGTCTTTCTACAGCTAGCTACCCATGATCCTTCAATCAACTACCCTAACAAGTGAATCCTTCTATCCTATAATTCTCTTTAGGAAAATAATGCATCACATCCTTTTCCTCTTCGATAAATAGAATAATTCATTCCAAAAAATGGAAGTACAATCTTCAAGTACGCAATCCATATGTCATCATGAAAATTTCAATATTTTTATTTTGATTTTACTTAAATTAGCTTTCTCCATAATTGACACTTTCTCATTTTATTCATTTATTTTTTATTAACTTGACTTCATTTTTACTTTTTTTATAGTTTCTTTTATTTATTTATCCAAAATTTCACTTTGTTATTTAATATTTTATTTATTTATTTTTGAAATTCTCACTTTTGTTTATTATCATCATCACGATTATTTATTGATTTAATAACACGGTCATTACATACTCTCCCTCTTTAAGGAACTTCATGTCGAAGTCAAGTTTAACCATATAATTATATGTTATTTATTTATTTATTCTCTCATATCCAACACCTTCTACTGTAAATATAATAAGGGCCACCTAAGTGACTATAACAAGCATCGAAAGCAACATCACAACACTCGAGAAAGCGCAGATAGTCTCAAGCTTTTATTTCCCAACATTTGAAACCAAGCTTAAATCCATATCAGTCTATACTAGTGTCCTGAAGCGAAAACCTCCTCTTCCCCAAGGAATTCCATATTATAGTACTCATGTAGCCCATGCATCTCAAATGGATGAACGGAAGTTCCTCTATAGCTCCTAACAGGTATAACCCCATGCATCAAAGTCCAATATCCACTTCTAGACATTAACATCACAACACCAATATGAGGCACCCAACGTTTTCAATATGGTCGTGCCATGAATTACATCTCCTGCATGTACCAGATGGAAATTGAGCATAGAAGGGACCCTATAAATTAACCAATTATGAAAGTTGACAAACAATGTGAGGAATCCACCAATAAGGTTAAATGGAAACCAAGGTATTTCAATAATCCAAATAAGTGATACTATAATTTAGCATCAAACACGAGGGAAACCACCCAGTTAAAGGAAAATGATGAAAATAAATGTTGGGTATAAGGTAACTTATCAATAATGTAAATAGGGCTAGGGTGTAACTCTAGGTATAGCCTCAAAGAAATTTGCTAGAGTTGATAAGAGCAAGCCTGTCAAGAAGAAGTTAATGGTGACCTTCTATACTGACACGAGTATATGAATGAGATGTTGATATGATACTAAGAATAACTTGATGAACTGGGTATGGCTAACAAAATCAGTCAATAGACACAAAATAATGGCTAACGAATAGTTTTACTTCCCTTGAACAAAAGCATTACACATTTCATGACTTAGGTAGCATGTACCATAATAAACTTTGTATAAGTTTAAGATACAATATGCATAAAAAAATGTCCATATGATTGGAAGAGAAACGGACCAGAGGAGTAATAACTCTAGAACAAGGTTTGGCTCTTAGTGGCCATACTAAATCCCAACCCAATGAGCAAAAGGCTCATAACTAGGAGAATTTTTCAAGGGTGACACTGTAACTTACTCTACTACCAACTAAATGAAAGAAACTCCTCCTGTCTCCTATTTTTTTTGAATATATAATATATCTAATATATATAAATATATATATAGGAATATATATAATATATAAATATATATATATATATATATTCTATCCATATCAATCTAGGGAACCCTTAAGGAAACTACTAGAAAGTATTTCCCTGGTGGAGTCACCAATTTTGTTTGGGGGAAATATTACCTAGGGCTAGGGTTGAAAGCCCCAAAAAATCAGACACAAAATTCAATCACGAAAATTCAAACGTACATGCAAATAACATGAATTGGCAAAGTTAGGTAAAAAAGGAATACATATAGGTCATACATCAGTTAACATCTCGTAGGGTCCAAACCTTACCTCTTACTCCTAAAGATGCAAACCTTTAAGATGGACAACAAAACACCAACATATCACATCATTCAAAGTACACATGCATATAAATATTTTAGATTATAAGAATATACATTACAAATCCACATTCATAATGATAAACAATGAAAACTAGACTAAAATATGAGTTTCTTTATTAGAATGATAGTAGGAAAAGGTGGACAAACTACAAATTAATCTTGGCTGCTAGCATTGATGGAAACTTCCTATGGGTCCTTATACTCAGGCCATGGAAGACCTCCTCTCCCATAGAAGGAGTAAGATGCAAGATAAATGGGTCCCAACATCTATGCATGGAAACAAGTGTTTCCGAGATACCGAGAACTGCAAAGACCACTCGATAATGTAGGATTGATCTAAGGATAATTCACAGGAGAAAGGATGCAAATCAATAGGATGATTTTTAGAACAACCTATTGGGTGTATTTTACCACCAAAAACTAGTTCGTTCAGTTAGGCCATAAGTTCCTATATTTGGATTTCTAATCTAGCCTTTAAACCCCACCCGAAGAATATGTAGTTTATATATTTTTTTACTTTCAAAAAGTCGTACGTGAGAAGCTTTGATAAGAGTTGCGTACATAGGAAATTTTACTACAGGCAAAGCACATATATATTTTGAAATTCACTTATTTAATATGAGGATAGTTCTAGAAGGGAAAAGGGATCTATCTAGGAAAATCAAGAGCATCTAATGAAAGGGAGTGACAAAATAGGTTATAAAATTTTTCTTAGAAATATGGTATTGTATGGGCATAAGCATATTAAAGAAGAAAATTAAAGACTTACAATTGTTTACCTCCATACCTGAGGCAAGAGAGAAAGTCTCCAACACATGATGAAAGGCATTGGATTTTTAGATAGTGGGTATTCACATGCCCATGATATCGTCCATGAGCTGCTAATGGGTGGGCAACAAATCATTGCCAAAACCTCAGATTCCTATGAGCTATTTCTCATGTATTTCCATTTTCAGGAGTCATCATAGACCCTCGATCACTATAATGAATAGAAATGGGGAGAGTGAATCCCCTGCCTAATACACTAAGTAGGTTTTAATTGCACTAATGGAGATCCATTTACAAGGATTGAAAAGGAAGGCAGTGATAAGATATTTCTAAACCACATAGTTCACTCAGTGGAAAATTCTTAAGCCTAGAGAACCTAAAGAAAAACGTCCCAAATGAGTTATCAAAATACTTAGAGAGATCAAGCTTAAGGAGCATAACCATTTTCCATTACAACTTTAATGAATGGATGACTTCATGAACTACCATGATCATATCAATGATTTGTCTCCCCTCCACAAAACTTGTTTGTTTAGGGAATATAACATTAGGGTGGAGGGGCTTCATCGTTTTACCATGGGGGCTTCGCTCAATAAACCTCTAACATAGCACATGCATTCGTGGCATATCAAACAATAGCCTTAATTTGACTACATATTGGAAAATACCCCTAAAAATGACTTTATTTAACCTCCTACCAATATGAACCTAATACACCTTCCCAATTTAAAAAAACCCTACTTCTACTAGATATTGTAGCTATCCATTTTTTTATTAACATTTTGTATACCCCTTTATATTTTCCCTTAACTTTGAGCTCCATTTTTTTATACACAACCTATAAAAACCCTTTACCCCCTATTATATGATCAATATATTATGTCATTTTTCCTCAATAAATATCCCCCAATATGAAATCACGTGGTATGGTATTTCTCCACCAATGAAGCCCCCATGCCTTTTAGCAATAATTTTTGTAATGATATTATAAATAATGTTGTGAAGAGCGATATGTATGAAGGCGCTTGGTTCTTCCACATTTACTTGCTTTGAAACTAGGCTAAGGAAAGTGGTATTGAGGGCTCTTATGATAAATTAGAATTTTAAATATTCTTCAACAACTAACCATACATATTCACCTACTATGAGCTAGTGGGATTGCAAGAACTTAGTGGTGAATCCATTAGGCTCAGGAGATTTGTTGCAAGGCATCCCTTTAATGATAACCTAAACTTCATTTTTATGTATGAGAGAAAGGAGACATTTTTTTTGTGAGTGAGATCTTGGGAATTGAGCCACGATTGTGCATATTACATCGACTCTGTGAATATCAAGCATTGTTAGAATTCCTTGGAAATGTCACATGAGGATGAGTTCTTGAGTGATGTCCCTAAAAAAATATGAAGCTTTTTACTCATAGGGTTTTTGATAGAGGCAATTTTATTATGGTGTCGATGATGTAACATAGATTTATGAAAGAAAAAAGTGTTTCTTTCACCTTCTTTTTACTGACAAATTTATATTTTTACTACCAAGGGAGTTCCTCTTGCTTCGAGATGAGTGAGAGTGATGGCATATTCTGCTATAATTGTGTTGGATTGTTGTTTGAGATAACTTCTTCTTGAATAACAACATTTTTTTGCTCTAACTTATTTTTCTCTTCTAGAATGTTGTTGGATTTAGACTTATTCCAACTTTTAATTACTAGTGAAGTGATTTTTCTTTAATTAAATGTGGAGTATTTTTTTTAATTTTCC
>APFE031272972.1:121352-159372 GCA_000404065.3 Pinus taeda | reverse complement strand
ATATATAACTCATTGAAAAAAAATTGTCAAAATTTGATATTGTGATTGGATTTTGAGAGTTTAATTTGTTAAAGTGGTTGATATTAGTTAAGAATAGACATAAAAAGAAATGGAAACATGTGAATAATTTAATGGATTTCCAAATAATTTTGACCATTTAAATGCCTATGAGCTATGATTTCTTAAACCATATGCTATTATTAAAAAAATCAATTAATCCATTATTCAAAAATACACGTAAATCAATTTTAAATAATAAAAAATAAACATTTATGGATATAGCATTTTAAAGTATTATTTAAAAAATTAATAAAACTTAATCTAATACGATATCAAAAACTATTTGCACTCTATTGATTATTATGGACAGTATAATCTAGCTACATGTTCTAAAATAACTAAATGTTCTAAGTTTTAGAGAATGGTTAGAAATAGCCATTGTTCAATATAAAAATGCACATCTTTTCAATATATTATCATCTTTTATATTATCATATAAATTTAACAATGGTTGAGCATAGGAATACACAACTTTTCATATAACAATAAAATAAATTACAAACATTGACATTTCCATATTTTAAATTTAGTAAACTTGGGTATGTCGTTTCTTTATATGGATTGCTTATGGTAATTGAGTTGATAGTATCAAAGAAACATTGAAGTAGATAATATTTCTTAATAATTTCATGAAATTTTTGCAAAATAATAATGATGATTATTGTCACCAATTATATGAAGAAAGTGAATAAAGTAATTATTTTCCATTACTTGAAGAAAGCGAATAAAGGAATTATTTTCAATCATAATAAAATTTTATGTAACCGAGAAAACAATCTTAACATATATTTGTTACTGTTCTTTCAACACACAATGCTAACATAGAGATGACATAAATTTACTATAATTCTTTAATTTTACTATCTATATATTAGATTTTAGTGTTTATGGTTAATTCTAGTTATTAGTCCTTGCCTACGGCAACACAGGGACTATTGTTATTGATTAATGATTGCCTATTAATTCAAGCGTTGTTTTTTCACAATTATATACTAAGAGATGTATTAATTTGGTAAAATAATTATGTTTTATTAAATAATGGATAAAAAAAATTATGTGAGGATATTAAGATTTGAGGTGTTATTGTTGGTTTCAATTTTTTATTAAAGTGTTTTTCCCACTTAAAATTTTATCCAAAAATTAATTTTTGCTTAAACTTTTTAACCAAAGTTTTCTTGACAAGTGTTTTGGTCTTTGTTATTTTATCCAATGTAGTTGTTATCCAAACTTTGTTTTACACTGTCTCCCACTTAGTTGGCAGTGCATCGCTTAATGGCAAGTTGCATGCTTATTACATTATAGTGTGGCAAGCTCCATTCTTATTACACTATAGATTATAGCTTGAATTGTAAGCCCTCTTAGACCTTTCTTCCTATTTCCGTTGATTTTCTCCATTTTCTTCTAGTCTACAACTTTTTCCATCCACTACTTGGACGTCGAAGGCACCTGAAATGTGTTGAGGCATCCATACCAATTCATAAGATTTCTCTGGCTGCCCTTTGATGCTCAGTACTACATGGGCATGATCTAAAACATCCAACATTCCCACCACTGCAAATCTTGGCAGCATACACCCAAATGGTTGAATCAGCGCCCCCCTCTACAATTAGTGCCCCCCTCTATAGCTCCTGTAGATATGCATTCATTTGCCTCAGATTGAATGTGGTAGCATACACCCAAATGGATTTGTCTTAGATTAAATGTGGCAGCATACGCTGAATTGCTGAATCAATGCCTCCCTCTATAGCTCTTGTAGGTATGCATTCATTTGTCTCAGATTGGAAGTTGATGCCCTCTCTCTATCCCTTACAGGTGTGCATTCATTTGTCTTAGATTGAATGCTAATACTCTCTCCATATAGAGAAAACATATCAAGTGATTTTGATTATGACTGCCTCCCATCCATTGATAAATAACCTTCACTGTCAACGTAATTAACCTTACATTATGTTTTTTTCTCTTTCGTTCATAAGCATTCTCAAGAGCAAAATAGAGCTCTGGGTCGTGACCTGGCCAATTAAATAACAAGATTTGAGGTGGGAGTCATAAGGTTGAAAAGATCACTCTTTAATGTAGAATTATTTAGCAATATCTTAGCACAACCAAAATCTACATTTATAGTATTTCATACAAGAGAAAGGATTGGCAATAAAATACAAAAAATAATATTTATCTATAAATCGATTCCATGTATTATTCAGGGCAACTGACTTACCAAAAGTAAACATCGATATGATGTGTTATGTCGCAGAAGGGTCTTGAGTCATCCCTTTTTTGAGTCTCCTCCGCTAATAGAGCAATTGTAATTTTGTTTGCATCCTCTTTACATTAAGATTTAAGTTACATTGTAAGACTTAAATTCAGAGCCCTTGATCTCCCTCATCACAGAATTCTTCCCTACAAAACCCCATACATACATTTGTACCATAAATATCAGTCTGCAATAATATAGCAAATCATTCTCGTATACTAGCCTATTATATGACCTTCTAGAATATTTCAATTGGAACCAAATATTCAATACCTATGAGGAAATCCATGTCATTGTGTTCATTATTGATTAGGAAAGTAAGGATTTCAAAGTATTCTTCAAAATTTGAAATTTGAACAGATGGATAGCTTGTAAACAAGGAATTTGTCTCCTAGATTTAAGTCAATATCTACTCTTTTGTAATATTCAATTTCTGTTTTTCTTTCATGAGCCCTCTCCATATCCATCTCCCTCTCCTCTTTGCTGCCTCTCCCCATCCATGTCTTTGCGCCTTCCCCTGCCCTGCTACCTTAAATCTACAGACTCCCGATGTACAACCTACACTCTTCCTCGACCACTTAATACCACTAAAATTACATGGGCATGGTCATGCCAGTGCGGAGCTGTCATCTTTCCCTGCAATATTATTCTACGGTCTATCACATCCTAATGTCAATAAATTAAATTCAAAGGGTCATAGGGGATTTATGTAGATGAAATAATTTATTTTTCATGAGCATCAAAGGCAATAATTTTTGTAATCATCTTACAAATAATGTTGTGAAGAGTGATATCTTTGAATCCACTTGTTCTTCTACATTGACTTGCTTTGAAACTAGGCTAAGGAATTTGGTAATGAGGGGTCTTAAGATATAGCTAGTGGGATTGGAAGAATTCAGTGGTGAAGCAATATGGCCTAGGAGCTTTGTTGCAAGGTATCTCTTTAATGATAACCTCAACTTCATTTCTATTTCTCGAAGAAAGGAAACCTTTTTCTTCTCACTGAGAAATCTTGGGATTTGAGATGCGATGGTGCATATTGTGTCCATTCTGTGAATATCAAGCTTTCTTAGAATTCCTTGGAAATGTCACATGGGTTGTTAATTGGTGTCCTGTAAATTATGAAGCTTTTTATTGGTAGGGTTTTTAATATAGGCAATTATATTATGGTGCTAATGTCGTAACATAGATTTATGAAAGAAAGAAGTGTTTCTTTCACCCTCCTTTAGCCAATGGTCTTTAGACTTATGTTGCAAAAGGAGTTCGTCTTGCTTCTCGCATTAGTTTAGATGAGTGAGAGTGATAGCCTCTTCTGTTATAAGGGATTTTCCATTTGAGATAGCTTCTAGTTCAATAACAACCATTTTTTTCTCTACCTTATTTTTCTCTTCTAGGTTGTTGTTGAATTTAGACTTATTTCAACCTTTCAATTGCTAGATTTTTTTTCTTTAATTAAATGTTGAGTATTTTTTTATTTACGACATTTTGAATTAAATAGTTCTATACATAATTTAAAAATATAAAATTATTTTATTTTTTTTCTTTATTTTATTATTATTTTTATTTTATTAATTAGACAAAAATTAAATTAATTTTAAAAAATAGTAATAATGAAGGATTAATGGAAAAATATAATAATTAAACTATATATTAGAAAAAAATAAAAAAAAAAAAAAGGAAAGGAAGAAAAACAAAATTGTGACTAACTGAAAAAATATATTTTTCAAAATTTGATTTGTGATTGGATTTGGAGAGTTTAATTATGTAAAGTGGCTAAATGTTAGTAAAAAGGAAACACAAAAATTATTAAAATTATATAAGTAATTTAATGAAATTTCCAAATAATTTTGACAATTTGAATGTTTATGAACTATAATTTTTTAAACCACATATTATTATTAAAAAATTATCTATTTGCTAAAACATTACCAAAAAAAAGATATAAAAATTTGATTTTTATATTATTTTATTAAATTGATAAACTTTTACCATTTAAAAAATATAGAATTGTCCCATCATTCAAAAATACAAGTAAATAAATTTTAAATAATAATTTATTAATACACCATTTTAAAACAATCCTAAAAAGAATTAATAAAACATAAACTAATACTATATCAAAAACTAATTGCACTATATTATTATATATAATTATTATGAAGGATACAATCTTTTTTCATGATGGATAGCCAGTAGATTTCTAGACACTCTATTTTATTCAAGAATGTTGTTAGGATCTAGAGAAAACATAGACTAACTATTTAATCAATACATTCAGACCTCATTGTTTTAATCAATTGACATTTACAATAATTAGTTGATGAAAAATAAAAAAATGTATTGCAAATCACTTTTTTGCTTTTCATGTCAATAAAAAATTTCATGGGAAAAAATAGATTGGGAAAATAAATTTATAATCTAAATAAATATTCTAGATTTTAGAGAATTGTTAAACAAAATTGTTGTGGTATATATAAATGCACATTCTTTCAATATATTATTATATAATAACATAATAATTTTTGGATAAAAGAAATGTGCACCTCTTCGTATAATAATAAAATAAATTACAATTTGTATATTCGGTTTGTCTTATATGGATTGCCCGATGGTCATTGAGTTGATAAAAATTTTATGAATTTGTTGCAAAATAATAATGTTAATGGTTTCCTGATAAAATAATTCTTTCCTGTACTTGAACAAGATGAATAAAGTAATTATTTCCTATTACTTGAAAAAAGCTAATAAAGGAATTATTTTCTACCATAATAAAATTTTATGTAACAAAGTACACCATCTTAACATAGATTTGTTACCATTGTTTCCACACACATTGTTACCATAGATTTATTACAATTTTTTAATTTTTGCGTCTATATGTTGGATTTGAAGATGGTTAATGTTATGATTTGCATTGTAATTATTTCTTTTGCTAATCGTATTTTACATTTTAACAATTTCTTAGTAATGTGAGAATGTAAGTTGGGTTTGTTATTTTTACAAATAAATATTGGGAAAGACCTGAAAATAAATAAAATATGGGTGATATATATCTTTTTGGAATATATTTTTTAAAATAAATAGATATCTGGATAGACCAATCGTTGCACGGTGGAAACTTGTGGGCTAATTTATTATACAACTCGAACTCTGCCGCAATCCAGAGTTTCTACATTACCAGGTATTATAAGAAATACCGGTGGAACTGTGGATACTAAGATAGGAAACCCTAATCAAAGACCAAACACGCAGGCAAGCTACGCAATCTCCTTTTGCTTTGTCACCACGCGTTCAGCGGACTAGGCCGGCAAGGGCGCCAACCATCCCAGCATTCATGTACGTCGTTGGCTCCCCCTGTTTGTAAGAAGATATCGCGTCAGTGAACTGATCATTTGAATCAGGTCCTCCCACCACAGCCCCCACATGAATGTTTGGATTCGCTAAGTTGGCGTTGTACCAGTTACTCATTCCTTCGTTGCACGATATCTTCTCAGGCTTTACATGAATGGATGGAAGGGAAGCACCTCGATGATGAAGACGCTGGGGAAATTTCGGTCCAAAGCCCGCCATATAGGAAATTTTCAATGGGTTGTTGCCCAATATATAGTCCACCTGCTCAAGCCCATATATTCAAACCAGTTGTCAGATTTGAAAGCTGGTTTTATAGTTATATTTGATGTCATGAAGCTCCGGCAGCATCCTTACGTGGATTGTATATTCCAAGATTAAATTCAGAAATCTAATCTATTTACCTGTGTTTTTGCAAAGCTTCTAATATCTGAAGGTGAAACTGGAACACTGCCACACTGTATTGAAGAAATGCTTGCGTCTGCAAGTATGTCTGAGTATACTAGCAGTGCTTGTGAAGGGACAGTCACGTACTGTAAGTTGCTACTGTCTCTTACAAACAAAAGCCCACCTGCAAATGTCTTGTTATTAGTTTGCAAGGAAGACAAAAGAAGAAAGATCTAAGGAAAAATACAATCTCAACTCTGCTAATTCCCCTAACTTGCAAAGGATTTAAGTGTTCAAGTTTTAAGGCATGTAAGTTTCTCAAGTTCTACATAACTTAATATTATTAGATATGAAGGGTGTGAATTTGCAGGAAATATTTATTCACAGTAAACTTTTCATTTGGAAATTTGTAAAACATATCTAAATATTAAATGTTATATGCAAATTTACACCATTTATATTAAAAAATAATAATATTACAATTTAAATTTCTTAAATTACTCAACTAAGCTTTCTAAACTTTGCTTTGAAAAATTTATTGGTTTGTATGGTTAAACCTGGAGTCGTTCGAATCTGCACTGTGCTACTTTTGGGCAGTAAGGCGCACACGTAAGAATCTGCATCTGTTTTAAATTTCTGCAACGACTTCTCTCCAGATACATATTCCTGTGCATCAAAACGGTCTGTTATATGACCTAAGATATATACCTACAAATTATGGGCGAAAGAGGCTAGTTTGACAATGTTGTTAGCTGTTTATCAAAGTTTAGTATTTTATTATATTTAGCAATTTAAATTTTTTATTAAATGGATTTAGTTCACTGAGATATAAATTAGTTGATTTATGTCGATGTTTGTATTATCAAATTTAAACTTTACGAAAGTGATTGAAACTTATTGTTAATCTGAATTATAAATTACTTTAGCTACTTCTTAGATTAAATTAAATAATATTGATGTGATTAATTAGAAAAACATGTTTACTAGATTATTGATAAAAAATTCAAAATTTAACCCTAACTAATATTAAAAAAAGAAAAATACCAAAAATATATGTATTTAATATCAGTAAAATAAAATTCCTGAATTGTATTAAAATATCTATTGTATAGGAACTGGTTACCTCGGCTAAGAGTATCTGGGCACCTGCAAATTTGTTATCCCAACTAAATTCATTGACTGCGGAACTCGATCCTTGGTTATCCAACACAAATTGCAAATAAGATCGATCGCGTGTTGCCTTATAAAGCCAAGCAGCAGCCCACAGCAGTTCGTCCTGGTCAGCATTACAAAATTACGAATATGATACTCATCTAACACTCAAACCTTTTTGTATTTTTTATGCCTCCAATTTTGTTCACAGCATGGATAAAATTGTTGTGTAATTGTATGCAGGAGTACATACTTGGAAACCAGAATAGGAACAGTAGAAAGGGCAAGATGCTTGATAAGACCCACGGTATTTGTTTGCAAGTTCGAAGAGCTGCAGAAACAAGGCAATGGAAAATTACCATATTTATAGAAGTTAACTCAAAATCTTAAAACTTAATTCAATATCATATTTTTTAAAATATTTTGGAATTTAAAAGATAAGAGAAACCTAACACAAATACCTTAGATTAAACAATTAAGTTTATAGGTTTGAATCATATTTTAAAATATTTTCAAAATCTTAAAACTTAATTCAACGTTATATTTCCAAAATATGTTTGGAATTTAAAAAATAAAAGTTAGATAAGCAATTAAAAGAACACAAATAAATTAGATTAAAGGATTAAGTTTAGAAGTTTGATTTAGATTTTAAAATATTCTCAAAATATACCATAAAAATAAAAATAGAAATTCCCAAGCAAACGAAATTTCCATTCAACTTTTGAAATCTAAAATAATAAAATTTTAAAATATTTCCAAAATATACAATTCAGATAGATATTTCATACTCGCCGAAATTTGTACTCACAACTTTTGAATGCTCAAGTAATAATTTCGAGTAAGAAGGATCAATCTTCCTGAAAGCAATGGCTGCAGAGGACAGAGCTGCGGAGGCATCGGCAGCAGCCTCGGTGCCAGGAGAAGATGGGTTGATCTGTTTCAATGTTCGAGGAGTATCCATGTCTTCTGGCCGCTCCCAACATGCATGATCGGTGTCCCCATTGCCCACCTCAGTCCACAGCGTCATAGGAGATGAATGAGCCTTCACTATGAAATCCGTTCCCCATCGAATTGCTTGGAGAGTGTTATTTAGCTGGTTTGCCCGACCTAACTCGTTTTCATAATGAGAAGCTGCCCAAGAAAGCAATGCCACTGTGAACGACATGGGCCATTCAAATTTTACGTTGTCTCCCGCATCGTAGTAACCCCCCGTCAGGTCCACCTGAAAGCAAAATCATCGACATCAGCCAGGGGAAAATAGCAATCTGTAATAGAAGTGAATATATATATATATATATATATATTTTCTTGATTACAGATTTTAATAATATTTTTGAATCTGACGATTAATAGAGAAATAAATCGAAAACCATTCAGAAATATAAAACCATTGAATTGCACTATTTGTTTTGGATTGCGGCCATTACACTAGCCAGACGACCATCAGAAAGAGCAGAGTCTCCCCTCCATTTCACTCGTTGATTCCTAGGAAGTTTTCCAGAGCGCTGCCCTTCGAAGAAGAGAATGGCCTTGGAGAGTGCTTCATCGTAATCGATTTCTCCTGCCTTTTCCGGTGCAGCATTGATAAAATTTACTATTGTGAAGCCGACACAAGCAAACAGTGTAGTAGCCAGAAAAAGCTTCGACATTATCTCTATTGATTACAGTTCTGCGCCACTGTCGCTATAGTTTTCCCTCGCTACTGCTCCTATTCTGCTGCACTGTGTTTTTACAGCATATGGTTTTGTTATAAATCATCCTTAATTTATATAGGTGACTATACCGAAAAATAGCTAAACTGAGAGGGCCGTCGAGTACTGAAGAGAAATAATCGGATCAGGATTCGAAGAATGGTGCGATTCTCTCGTGATGAATCATGAACACGAAATACCAAACCCATAACGTGGCAAATTGAACGGCCACAAACCTTTGAATAGTTATTAGTTTGAATTTTACGGTTATTTTATGGTTCACAAGCGATATGTTCTCTAGTATAATGCTATTTAAAAAAATAAAACATTAAATAAATAAATAATGTTCATTGTACCCTTTACCTAATTCTTTACCATTCCAGCGCCCACATGAATGTTTGGATTCCGTAAATTGGCTTTGTACCATTTACTTGACCGTTGGTTGCACAATATCTTCTCAGGCTTTACATGAATAGATGGAAGGGACGCACCTCGATGATAAGACGCTCGGGAAATATTCAATGTAGTTTTTGTTGAAAGAATCGATTTGCGAGAAAGTTGGGCTTGAACATACTAACATTGCCATTTGCCAAAAGAAGCTTACCAAATTTTATGGAAATGGTTTATTCTATTGCTTTTAGTCTGAATATCACTAAACTAAATTCATAGTGTGTTTATGAATGGTTCACAACTTTGCATAAAAATATAATCTAGACAAACTTTGGGAACCCATTTGATTGCCTGAATTTGGTAATATGTTATAGTTGTGGGCACTTTTACATATTATAATGGATGAATATATGTAGGGAAAGGATTGGCTCGTGAAGGACAACATTTGTTTCCTAGGAAGGTGTTGTGTTGCTATTAGAAGTAAAGAATGGATTTTTGCAGGAAGGGGAAGTGTTGGTATAGAAAATAAATGGGTTTGACAGAAGTCTCTACCTTTACCATGGACTAATATAGCATACTTCATTCAAAAGTAATTCACCTGCAAACCTAAACAAGAGTTTAGTTTTTATACCACTTCAAGCTATTGAACCATTTTTAACACTGTAGGTTGGTAAAATCAACCATCTTTCCCTAGAAAATGTTGTAGTAGATGGTATTGAGAGTCCAAATGTACAATGTGTTACCTCTTGTAATGCATGAATTCGAGTATGTGGGTCACATTTGGGGTGACCCTGTAGACATTCCCTTATTTCTCTCAAAGTTGGAAGATATGGGATAGAGTGTGATGCCAGAGGAAACAATAGCTATATCACAAATAGGGGAAGATGCAACTACAATTGTAGAGCCTAAAACCGTAACACAAATTATAGAGGAATCTAAAATAGTGTGAATTGTAACACTAGGGAAAGTGATAAAGCAACCTAAGGAGGGAGAAGGATAATAGTAAGAAGCATATCATGACAATGACTTCTTCAATAGGGTTCTTCAAAATTTGTCATCTCAAATTGTCCCCCAAAATTCTCTTCAAAGTCTGCTCTAAGGATGTTGTCAAGAGTGTCACTTGGTTCGTCCAAATTTTGCCCAGAAACCTAGTCTCTAGAGATCAAAAAATGGCAACCAAGTCTTCCTTCAACCAATCTTCAAGGTATCTTCAAGAGTCCTTCAAAGGATAGAATTCAATACTCCAATATTGTCGTCGCTCTTCAAGGTATGTTGCTTCAAAATTGATGCAAATGTGTACAATAGGTCTTCAAATGTGTCTTAAGTCACCTGAAGGAGATCTTTATAAACTGTTTCAAAAGTTTTTTCAAGCATGCTTTAATTTCACTTTAAATGACCCTTCAAATGTTTCTCCAAAGGAATCCCAAAACCCTGTTGCCAAAACTATGAAGGAGTTTGTTACTTCTTTAATTAAGGTGTGCTTTAGAAGTTAGATTAATATTATAAAAATGTTGTTGCTGCTCAATGTTCAAGATATGCTACACTTGTTCCTCAAAAAAGTTATACAGGAATGATCTCAAAACAAATCCTAGAAGGACCTAAGAATGCTTTACTATTGCAACCAAAAACCTAGGATCAATCAAGCGATGTATGCTCCTCCGTTCTCCATAGGTGACTAATTTTGTCTAAATATAAAATTAGATTAAAGCCCAAAATCTTCCATGATGTTTTGCTCCTCCTAAAAACCTCAAATTATACCTTTCGGCCAAGGTCTTTCCTGAAGGACCAAAATTGCAAAAACCTATAATGTTTTCACTGTGACAGATCCGAATTCTAATTATGAAGAAGATCTGAGTTTAGTTATGCCGAGTGATAAATGAATTGTTATAGGAACTATATCAAAATACCTCCTCAAATCCACTAAATAAGGGGATTACAAGCAATGCGATAAAATCGAAACAAATAGAAAACAAGTAGGATGTTCACTAACGCTATTGGTTGTAGAAAGGGAATGTTAAAGTAATTACCTATATTACTCTAGCATGATTAAATTGAACTGTGGAAGATATGAGAAGGGTGGATATACTTAGCTCTACACAATATCATTCACCTCAACCGGTTTCCCATTCCATCTGGGAATATAAGTTTGCCCATTCTGCTCATGCTTTGAATCAAAATTTTGTCCACACAAATTCTTCTTCAAATATTCTAAATTTGAAGTGAGCATTCAAAACAATGTTTCCATGTCAAATTCCAAGCTAGTTGCCATCGATGTTGGATCCAATTATTTCTCAATGATCAGACTGAGGTCATTTTTTTCATGCATACACAATATATCCTTGGTCATATTCCAAATTCTCAAAAATTCCAAGTGATTTTCCTCATTAGCTCCAATTGAATAAATAATCTTTGGAAATGGGACACATGTTAAATCTAGAATTGCACATGTTACATTGTTCATTAGTTAGCATGAAACCAGAATAGATTAAATAATTTGATAAGGAGGATGATTAAGTAAAAAATATCTAAGTTACATTGCACAAAGACTGATAATGTTTGGAGCAAGCAATGCAAGTTTCAACAAGATAGGAAGCAACACAAGTTCCAACAAGCTAGGAATTCCCTTAGTAGGAATGACACATAGATGAGAAGTAATTATAAGGTACAATGGTCAAGGCTTCTTCTCAAATGCAACAATTACATTTCAAAAAAAAACTATGAATCAAGTCCATACAGTTCCCTTAACTTGAATGAGCCTTAGAGTGGTGAAGGCTTCTTCTCAAATAGGACAATTACGTTCAATTTTTTTATGGATCAAGTCCATATAATTCCCTTAACTGGAATGAGCCTTTTCCATATGTTCAGATGTCATATGAACCTATGTGAAGCAATATGGCATCAAAGTTCATTGAGAAAATAATGTTATGAACACTCCCACTTATGTCATTTTCATGCCACCTTCCACCAATGATCAGGTGCTCAAAATTAGGTTCAAAAATCAAAGTGTTATAATCTTGATAAACTTAGCTTTATATCGAAAATCTCATCATTATGAATCCAACAGTGTGAACGAAACTCATGTACGAGCTCATATGCAAAAGTTAGAGCAAGTGAAAGTTCAAGTTTGACTTATTCACATGGAAGGATTAGATGGCGTGGTAGGTTTCATTAGCGAATAGGGAACCGCCAAGTGGTAGGACGCCATTGCTCCCCGCGTTTCTGAAGTCACACGTTAACAAAGGAAGGTGTTAAATAATCAGCCCTGAGTAGGGAAGGGTTGTGATGCGATGGATCGCAGACCACAATCGCACTTCACAAAAGACAAGAGGTAAGGCATTAAGAGATCGGCCTCGGAGTTGTGACGCGATGGATCAAAGATCGTAATAGAAATTCGTAGGAAAACAGAGTCCCGCTTTATGATTTCCCGTTGGTTCTCTTTCAATTGTGAAATGTGATAGGTTCCTTGGATGTGATAAGACTATAGGCTGTAGCTTAATGGTCCGTTGGGTCTGTCGTATCGCAATCACACATTGCCGACTTTGTCGACCTTGTTCACAGACCACAAGGCCGCAACACTTCATGGATTACGATTTGTGATGGACAGTCGGTGTCGAAAGATTATGGCCTGCTACACAGCAAAATTTTCACTCGATTAGCGGATGTTTTGTGCAAAATTTTGGATTTCATTGGTGTGAAGGATGTTGTGGTGTCATGTGCCAAGAGATCTTTTTTATCTTCTTATCTACTAGTGGGGGTTACTGGCTTACATTTGGGTGGCCATGGTTGGGGCTTTATGATCGTTTTCCTACTTATCATATCTCCTCTGGGTTATTCCATGGTGGCTCTATTGGTGGCCTTGTTCCATTTTCTTCATGGTTATATGTTGTGTTTTCGACCTACTTTTTAATGGTTTGATGCCTATCTTTGGGAGTTTGAGAGATGCACCCATTTCTAAGGGTCCTTTTACCTAGGCCTACGTGCATAGTTTACTAGATTGATAATTGGTTTCATGTTATTTGGGAATTTGACAGACGCGACCTTTTTTAATGGCTCCTTTATGCCTCTTACATGTCAGGTTTTCTTGATTGATGAGTGACTACCCGTTGTTTGGGTTATATCTAATGTTCCCTACAAGGTTTCTTTGAGGGTTCAGCATGCCTCGTAACTTTTTATCACTCATATGTATGTTGGGGGTTATTCTAGCACATATGCTATATGCATGATTATGTACATATATTTTTATTTTAATCTACTAAAATAGGAATTATTTTATTAGAATGATGTATTGAGAAGGGGAATTTAGTGAAAGTATTTTAGGAGGTGTTTATCAATTTATATTGAAATTAGGATTATTCTTTAGTATCCCACAAAGACATATGCTATAGGTTATTTAAGTGGAAACTTAATGCCATAAGCGCATCTTCATCTATTACATGATGTGTGTTAGAAATCCTCATCCAGTTGTGTCATATGACATTCCTATGCATGAAGTGTGTTTCAATCTATCACACAATGTGTGTGCTTCTATCCTAATCATGATTAGACACATTATATGTGCACCCCAAAATATCTATCCATCCATAAGTGAAACCCATAGCATGCCACATGCCCAAGATAAACCAATTTATATGCACTAACCAAAATTGACAATCCCATAAACTTTTTCCATTATATTAGAGAACCAAAATAAACAAAAACTTAGGGAAATGCATGTCGGATACACAAATATCTAGATGCAAAGCTTGATACAATATGTGTCCACATAAATTCCTCTACAAATATTCTAAACTTTAGGTGACTATTCAAAATAATGTTTCCATTTCAAATTTCAAGCGAGTTGTCATCTATGTTGGATCCAATTGTTTCTCAAAGATCAGATTGAGGTCAATATTTTGATGCATACACAATATATCCTTGGTCATATTCCAATTTCTCAATAATTCCAAGTGATTTTCCTCGTTAGCTCCAAATGAATTAATAACCTTTCGAAATGGGACACATGTTAAATCTAGAATTGCACATGTTACATTGTTGATTAGTCAGCATGCAACCAGGATAGATTAAGTAATTTTATAAGGAGGATGATTAAGTAAAAAATATCTAAGTTACATTACACAAATACTAATAATGTTTGGTGCAAGAAATGCAAGTTTCAACAAGATAGGAAGCAACACAAGTTCCGGCAAGCTAGGAATTCTCTTAGTAGGAATGGCATATAGATGACAAGAAGTTATAAGGTAGAGTGGTCAAGGATTCTTTTGAAATGGGACAATTACATTTCAAAAAAAAATTATGAATGAAGTCCATAAAATTCACTTAACGCGAATGAGCCTTAGAGTCGTCAAGGCTTCTTCTCAAATGGGAAAATTACATTGAACTTTTTTTTTTTATGGATCAAGTCGAGATAATTACCTTAACTGGAATGAGCCTTTTCCATATGTTGGGATGTCATATGAACCCATGTGAAGCAAGATGGAATCAAATTTCATTGAAAAAATATTGTTATGAACACTCCCACTTACATCATTTTCATGCCACCTTCCACCAATGGTTAAGTGCTCAAAATTAGCTTCAAAAATCAAAGTGTCAGAATCTTGTTAAACTTAGCTTTATATTGAAGATATCATCGTTATGAATCTAACGGTGGGATCGAAACTAAAATCCGACCTCATATCCAGAAGTTAGAGCAAGCCAAAGTTCAAGTTTGACTTGCTCACATGGCAGGATTAGATGGCGTGGTCAGTTTCATTAGCGAATTGGAAACCTCCAAGTGGTAGGCCGCCATTGCTCTACACATTTTGAAAATCACACATCAACGAAGGAAGGTGTTAAATAATCGGCCTCGAGTAGGGAAGGGTTGTGATGTAATGGATCGCAGACCATAATCGCACTTCGCAAAAGACAGGAGGTAAGGCATTAAGGGATTGGCCCCGGAGTTGCGATGCAATGGGTCAAAGATTGTAATCGAACTTCATAGGAAAACAAAGTCTTTCTTTAATATTTCCTATCAGTTCTCTGCCAATTGTGAAATGCGATAGGTTCCTCAGATGCGATACGACTATAGGTTGCAATTTAATGGTCTGTCGGGTCTACCATACTGCAATCACACATTGCCTACCTTGTTGACAAACCATAACCCTGCAGGACTTTATGGATTGCTATTTGTGATGGATAGTCAGTGCCAATAAATTATGGATTGCTACACAACAAAATTCTCGCTTGGCTAGTGGATTTTTTGAGAATTGTGGATTTTTATCGGATGTGCAGCAATTTGCGGAGCGAATAATGGGAAAACAAGGGAAGTCATAACTTCTTCATTTTTCACCAAATCGGTTCCAAAAGGAGGCTAGATAACCATTTTCGAGTATTCTTGACTCATTGGATTAACTTTCAAAAACATTTGAGCATTATAAGCACATATTTTTACACTTTTGAGCATAATAGAGAGGCCCAATCCATTGGAAAGTGGACCAAGGAGACGTATTCCAGGAGCAGTGAACTCCTTTATCATGTGTTTGTTTTAATGTGTTTTTGATGATGTTCTATACATGTTTATTCCATTGTTTTGTTTATGGTTTATGTTAAATTTCTCATAAAATTCACATAAAAACCCTTCATTTCACTTGCAAAAATTGATGAATCCTTAAGCACAATGAAATTAATTTGTTAATAATATGAGGAAGATCTTAGCACTGCAAACTAATATTCCAAATGAGATCAAATCTAGTATTAGATCACTAGGTTTTCTTGCTAAAAGAATGATTTAATTATTTTCAATTTTATGTTATTCTTAAAAGGTTAAAACTCAAAATAGGTGAAGGAAAGTTGGTTGGAAGCTCTGAAGTTGGCTCAAGGGGAAGGAGAGAAAGGTTGCCACAATCTCCAACACCACTTTAGCCTCAAGTTGTAGTTGAGACTCCAGAGATCATGTGTCATGATGGAGAACCTACAAACATGACAGATGATGGGAAGACCTTAAGAAAGGATTTCTTTGATATGACAGAGATGGTGAAGGTCCTCTATGAAGAGAGGAATAGCAGGTTGCATGGAGAAAGTTCCAAACCTCCCAAAGGAGAAGGCTCTTCAGGAGGAGGTAATAGAAAAAGAGGTCATGGGAATGGAGATACACCTCCACCCTCTTGGCCATATTCTTCCTCACAAGCATCTTCACCCTCTTCCCCTAGCACAACCCTTAATCATACTCATCATCATTCTTCAAAAGGAACTAGTAAATCACCTTTTTCAAAAATTGATGTTAAATTTGAGTTGCCCAGGTATAATGCTGAAGTGAATGCAAAGAAGCTTGATAATTAGATTCTTCAATTGGAGGTCTATTCCAGGATTCAAAACCTTGAAGAGGATGACATAAATATTCAGTTAGATTCCTTGAGAATGGACGGTGCAACACTAGTATGGTGGGAATTAGAGACCCAAGAGGAGATTAAAAAACATGGTAAGGTCTCAATTTCTTGGAATGATTTCATTGTTGCAATTAAAAGAAAATTCTACCCTCTCGCTTATATGAAGAAATCCATCATGAATTGGCATAACTTTAGATAGCTTAAAGGTCAAAATGTACAAGATTACACCAAATAATTCAGGAAAAGGTCTCTAATGTTAGGTGTAGATTTGCAATCACAGGACACATTACTGAATTACATAAGTGTTTACATAGTTACGTTAGGCATACTATCTTAATGTTTAATCCCAGTAATCTAACGATGTGTGTGTGAAAACCACTCATCATGAGGCAAGAAGGAAAAATATCTCAGAAGAAGGTAGTAAAAATCCATTTAAGGGTAAAGAGAAAGAAAAGGGTTTCAAGGGAAAGAAAAATGCATCCATTAAAAAGGAAGGAAAGAAAACAATCTGTAAACATTGTTCCTGAGAGGGTCAAGATGAAGCTCATTATTGGAAGCATCATCCCGAAATAAAAACCAAAGAAATTGAACAACAAAGGAAAAGAAAAGACATCTAACATCACTCAAGAAGAGGATATGGGATCTGAATCAGGTGATGAAACAAAAACCATAGCCATGAGGTTTCAAGGAAAGGAATCCATTTCCAGCACTAGTTCTTCAAACTCACATAATGAAACTCCAAATGAAAATAGGAGAATAGAACTGTTTCACATAAGGGTGATCTGAAAACATAACAAGATTGATATGATGTTTGATAGAAACTCTCAAGCCAATCTTATCTTAGAAAACATTGTCAAGAGTTGAATATGAAAATTGTTCCATATCATAAAATGTATCCACTTGAACGGCTATGTGACAATATGCAATTTCAGGTTACGAGAAAGTGTAAACTGAAATTTTCTATCACTGCAAAATTCATAAATGAAATGGAGCTTGACGTTGTGTTTTTAGATATCGTGGCATCATTCTAGGTACCTTGCACCTTTATGAAAAGAAACCTATCATCCATTGACATGAGAACAAATATAATTTATTCAAAAATGGAGTAGAATATATTTTGAGAGATCAGAACAAGAAAACAATTATTTCTCTTTTTAATTGAGGGAAAATGAAAAGACTAGCGAATTTGAGCAAGAATTTTATGCTTCTCATGATCGAACCTGAAAATGATATTGATTATGAAGTGTTTGATGGTTGTAATTCGAATTTTAAAACTAATTTGATTGACGTTGTTAACCAATACAATGAAATGTTTCAGGAATCAAAGGGATTACTTCTAAAGAGGGAAATCCAACCTGAGTTATAGTTGTAGCAAAAGTGTCTTCTTTCGAACATTGGAATGTACAGGATGTCAGTGATGAAAAGCGTAGAAATGAAGACACAAAACCATGGATTGTTGAATAAACGGATCATTCAACCTACTCCTTTACTGTGTGGTGCACCTCTTTTTTTGACACCTAAGAAGAATGGTAATAATTTACCTGAATGGGGTTCAAGAAGTTGTTTTCATCAAAGTAGAGTTGTTGAAGGAAATATATGTGAAAATTCTATCACTGCAACAACTGATTTATTTTACCTACTTATTTTTCAATAAGTTATTTACGAAAAACCTTCAGTAAATATTAAAATAAATTATATTGCAGATATGACACCATAAAACGAAACAAATACATGCACAAGAATAAAACACATCAACATAGATAGTTTGGAAAATTGTCCCAGAAAAACCTAATGTGGGAAAGCTCGTGTAGCAGAGGAGGATTTAATTAATTAGTAATTCTTCAGTACAATTGTGTGCCAGACTAGCTTACCCAACATAGATAAATTCTTCGGCACCTCTCTCAGTCTCATCATTAGGCTTGTTGGAATCTATGCAGCTCCTAGACCGTCTACGTCATCGCCTACCTCTCTACGTCAGCACTGGGCCTCTCCATGTCACCCACACAGACCCTCCACTGACTGTGCAATCCTTTTGCCTCTGCGTCTGCCTCTCTAACCTCTCCATTGATATTATGGTGTTGATCTTGACTCTATGTTCCCTACCTGCTACCTCTTATTGGAATCCAGACCTCTAGTTCGAATTTCTCAACTAACCTCGCTCCAGAAATTGAATTGACTTGTCTCGCTTAGTGTCTCTCCATCTAACTCTCAAGTCCCCTTTTATACCTTTCCTGTTGATGAATCAATGACCAAGATTAAGTCCCTAATCAACTGCTAAGATTAAAATAGACTTGATCCTTATCTTTTGAAAGCTTCTCATCCTTATATTTATTATTGCCCATTAATATCTTTATTTCCCTACGTTTAGACTTAGGAACTCATTAAAAAATATTAATTATTTTAATAACTCTACATCTAGATGGATTTCCCTTGGCTTTTCCGATGCAACGTTGATAAAATTTACTATTTTGAAGACGACACAAACAAACAATGCAATAGCCAGAGAACTCTTCGACATTATCTCTATTAATTACTATTTTGCACCACTTTCTCTATTGTTTTCCCGTGCTACTACTCCTATTCTACTGAACTTTGTTTTTACAACATATGGTTTAGTTATAAATCATCCTTAAATTATATCACTGGCTATATAGGAAAATAGATAAACTGAGAGTTTCGTCGAGTACTAAAGAGGAATAATAAGATCACGATTCAAAGAATGGCACAATTCTCTCGTGATGAATCATGAACACGAAAAACGACGAAACACATGTGGAGAACTTTATCAACAAATACCAAACCCATAACATGTCAATTTGAACGGTAGGAGGCACAAATATTTGAATCGTTATTAGTTTGAATTTTAGGGTTATTTTATGGTTCACAATAGATATGTTTGTTGTTCTAGTATAATGTTATTTGAAAAAAAAAAAAAAAAAATTGTTGTTGTACCCTTACGTAATCCATTACCATTTCAGTGCCCACATGAATGTTTGGATTCATTAAAATGGCATTGTACCATTTACTAAAACATTGGTTGCACAATATATTGCCAGGCTTTAGATGAATAGATGGAAGGGGCACACCTTGACGATAATACACTCAAGAAATCTTCAATGTAGTTTTTGTTGAAAGGGTCGATTTTGGAGAAAGTTGGCTTGAACATGCTAACATTTGCATTTTCCAAAAAAAAACATCATTAAATTTTATGGAAATTGTTTATTGTATTTCTTTTATTATGAATATCCCTAAACTAAATTCATAATGTGTCTATGAATGGTTCTAGGATTTTAATTACAATTTGGCATAAAAACATAATATGGACAAAGATTGGAAAGCCATTGATTGTGTGAATTTGGTAATAGGTTATAGTTATCGACACTCTTACTGATTATAATATATTAATATCTGTAGTGAAAGGATTTCTTATGAAGGACAACATTTGTTTTCTAGGAAAGTGTTCCTACTAGAAGTAAAGAATGGATTTTTGCAGGAAAGGAAGGTGTTGTTGTAGAAAATAAATGGGTTTGAAAAAAATATGTACCCTTACCATGGGCTAATATAGAATACTTCATTCGAAAGTAATTCACTCGTAAACTTAAACAAAACTTTATTTCTTATACAACTTCAAGCTATTGAACCATTTACGACACCATATGTTGGTAAAGTCAACCTTCTTTTTCTGGAAACAGTTGTAGTAGATTCTATTGAGTGTCCAGATGTACAATGTGTTACCTCTTTTCATGCATGAGTTAGATAATGTGGGTCAAATTTGGGTTGACTTTGTAGACATTTCCCTATTTCTATTAAATTTGGTAGATAGGGGATAGTGTTTGATGTGAGAGGAAGCAATAGCTATATAACAAATAAGGGAAGATACAACTGAAATTGTAGAGGCTAAAACCATAACAGAAATTATAGAGGAATCTAAAATAATGTGGGTTGTAACACTAGGGAAAGTGATAAAGCATCCTAAGGAGGAAGAAGGATAATAGTAAGAATAATATCATGACGGTGACTTCTTTAATAGGTTTCTTCAAAAAATTTCCTCTTAAAGTGTCCTCCAAAATTCTCTTCAAAGTTTTCTCTAAAGATGTTGCCAAGATTGTCGCTTGGTTCCTCCAAGTTTTTCCCAAAAGCCTAATCTCTATACATCGAAAAATTCCAACCAAGTCTTTCTTCAACCAATCTTCAAGGTATCTTGAAGAGTCCTTCAAAGGATAGAATTCGATACTCCAATATTGTCTTTGCCCTTCTAGGCATGTTGCTTCAAAACGGATCCAAATGTGTACAATAGGTCTTCAAGCATGTGTTAAGTGACCTCAAGCAGATATTTATAAATTACTTCAAAAGTTTCTTCAAGAATGCTTTAATCTCACTTTAAATCACCCTTCAAATTTTTCTTCAAAGGATTCCCAAAACCCAACTGCCAAAAATATGGAGTTTGTTACTTATTTAATTAAGGTGTGCTTCAGATTGTAGATGAATATTATAAAAATGATTTTTATACTCAAAGCTCAATATCTAAAACACTTGTTCGTCAAAAAAATCTCACAGGAATGATCTCAAAGAAAGCCCTAGAAGGACCTAAGAATTCTTTACTAGATCAACCAAAAGCCTGGGATTAATCACGCTGATGTATGCTCCTCTGTCCTACATAGGTGACTGATTTGGTCTCTCTCTAAACTTGGACTGAAGCCCAAAATCTACCATTATGTTTTCCTTCTTAGAAAAGCCTCATATTATACCTCTGAGCCAAGGACTTACCTCAGGGACCAAAATTTTAGAAACCTATAATGTTTTCATTATGACAAGTCCAAATTCTAATTGCGAAGAGGATATGAGTTTAGTTCTACCCTGTGATAAATGAATTTCTACAGGAATTCTATCAGAATACCTTGTCAGATCCACCAAATAAGGGGATTATAAGCAATGCGAGAAAATAAAATCAAATATAAAACATGTAGGAGGTTCACTCATTCTACTAATTCTAGAAACGGAACATTAAGGTCCTTACCTATATTTTGTTTATTTTTCTCCTAGTACTCTAGCATGATCAAATTCAACGGTCGAAGATATGAAAAGGGTGGATATACTTAGCTCTACATAATATCATTCGCCTCAATCGGTTGCCCATTCCATACATGAACATATGTTTTCCCATTTCTGCTCATGCTTTGAATGAAAATTTTATAGTCATTCTTGCCTACAGATAGAGGGAGACAATTTTTAGCGACTATGGTTCTCCTCCATCTTATGTTTATGATTAAATATGATATGTGAGTGCGAGGGGGCGATAAATATTTGAAGTGATAAGCATTACTAGAATAATCACTCCATTGATTGATATATTATCCTTGGAGTTCGTAGAGTCTGTGTCATTTGGATGCCAAGACGTTTATTATTTCGTAGCCTAAGGGGCTTTTCTTGCATATATAGTGTGGTCAAGATGGTGATGACATTAAGGAATGTTGCTCTACAATTTCTGAGTAATATTGTGCTCCTCATTCCACCATTAACATCATTCAAGTACCTTATGGTTCCAACTAAATGCTGCTATGCACTATTAATAATTTTGGCTTGGATAATTGTTGCTTGGACGCTAACATCTCTCATTCATCTTTTAGCCTTGACTATTTATTTGGTTGGGAACTGGTGATACTATCATGCCCTTTCACAATTCTAAACATACATGTAGCTTTATTTTATAGTTCCTCATTAAGAATGTAGAATTATGAGCTCAATACAAATCAACAGAGATATTCATAGTAGCAATCGTATTTTGTCCTTCATCATTATGGTAACATCATTGTAATCTATTGCTTCAAGTGTGTATTATATATTTAGGAGGTTGAGCAAGAATAGATGTATAGTGTATAAGAGAACTACTTCATTCTCTTCATACCCTACATGTTATTAGCACTTGGAGTACCATGCAAGGTGGCCAAGTATGCACCCCTCAGTTTTAAATCTTCTTGTAATCCCTATTCTATTTTGGAAATAATGATATATAGCCAGTGATTCATGGGGATCAAAATATTGCAGTGTATTGAGAGCATTCATTGCCAATATTTCAAGCATGTATATCCTTTAATACCAACTAACTAAAGTTATGTTAATTGTAGTGCAAAATAAGATCCAAACCGAGTAACATATCTAGGTTAGGGGTCGTTATGCATTCCCTATAGAATTTGATTGTGTGTGAGGCATATGAATGAAAGGTTATGGTTTATGAAGTTTTTCTTCTCATCATTTTGTTTAGGAATAAATTTGTTCCATATATAAGAGATACTCCTCAAGCAATCGGAGATCTGGTTGAAACTGATCAACTGTAGACTATAGCTAAGCCCTTAAAACATGGCATATGTTTCTTGTTTTATTAATAATATGTTTGATCATGGAGAAGATGCCAAAGGTTGTGAGGTTTGTTCTAGCAGTTTGCAAGCACAATAACAACTCTTCTTCACTGAGGAAGAGCATATTAGACTCATCTTATCTCGCGAGAGCTATACATAACAAGGAGGCACTAACAAATGGATTTGCCTTTTGATGCCATCGTCGATGACATTTTCTCCTCAATGGGTTGTTGTGTTTGTTAGCTGGTGTTGGGGCACAATATGATGGAGACAATTGACGATGGGATTCACTGCTGTGAAGGATGTCGTGATATCATGTGCCATGTCATCCATTTTCTTTGGTTATCTAATAGTGCGGGTTGTTGGCTTGCATCATGGTGGCCATGGTTGGGGCTTTGTGATCATTTTGGTTCTTATCAGATCCTCTCTAGGTTATTCCATGGCGGCTCTATTGGTGGCCTTGTGCCATTTTATTCATGGTAATATGTTGGGCTTTTGACCTTCTTTTTGTAATGGTTTGATTCCTATCTTTGGTGATTTGAGAGATGCACCGCTTTCTAAGGGTTCTTTTATTTACACCTACACGCCTAGTTTTCTAGATTGATAAATGGTTTCTCGTTATTTGGGAATTTGACAGACACGCCCTTTTTTAAGGGTTCCTTTATGCCTCTTGCATGTCTGGTTTTCTCGATTGATGAGTGGCTACCCTTTTTTTGGGTTATATATAATGTTTCCCTACGCGGTTTCTTTGATGGGCACGAATGCCCCGTAACTTGTTATCAGTCATATGTACATTGGGGGTTATTCTAGAACATATGCTATATGCATGATTATGTAAACATATTTTTATTTTAACCTACTAAAATAGGAATTATTTTATCAAAATGATGTATTGAGAAGGGGAATTTAGTGAAAGGATTTTAGGAGGTGTTTATCAATGTCTACTGAAATTAGGCTTACTCTTTAGTATCCCACAAACACATATGATATAGGCTATTCATGTTGAAACTCAATGCCATGAGCCCATATTCATCTATTACATGATGTGTGTTATAAATCCTCATAGAGGTGTATCATATGATGTTCCTATCCATGAAGTGTGTTTCAATCTATTCCATAAATGTTCGTGCTTGTGTCCTCATCTTGATTAGACACAGTATATGTGCACCCCAAACTATCTATCGATCCATAAGTGAAGCCCATAGCACGCCACATGCCCAAGGTAAACCAACTTCTATGCACTAACCAAAATTGATCAAAATTGACAACCCAATAAATTTTTTCAATTATATTAGAGAACCAAAATAATCAAGAGAAATATGGAAATGAATGCTGACTATAGAAAGATGTGGATTCAAATGTTGATACAATATGAGTCCACATAAATTCTTATAGAAATCTTATGAATTTGAAGTGAGAATTCAAAACAATGTTTCTATGTCAAATTTCAAGGCAGTTGCCATCCATGTTGGATCCAATTATTTCTCAATGATTAGACTAAGGTCATGTTTGTCATGCATACACAATATATCCTTGGTCATATTCCAAATTCTCAAAAATTCCAAGTGATTTTCCTCGTTAGCTCCAACTGACATAATAAGCTTTGGAAATGGGACACATGTAAAATCTAGAATCACACATGTTACATTAATCATTAGTTGGAATGCAACCAGGATAGATTAAGTAATTTGATAAGGAGGATGATTTAGTAAAAAATATATAAGTTACATTGCTCAAAGACTGATAATGTCTTGTGGAAGCAATGCAAGTTTCAACAATATAGGATGCAACACAAGTTCCAACAAGCTAGGAATTCCCTTAGTAAGAATGACACCTAGATGAGAAGTAGTTATAAGGTAGGGTGGTCAAGCCTTCTTCTCAAATGGGACAATTAAATTTCAAAAAAAATTATGGATCAAGTCCATACAATTCCTTTAACTGGAATGAGCCTTAGAGTGGTCAAGGATTCTTCTCAAATGAGACAATTACATTCAAAAAAATTTTTTATGGTTCAAGTCCATATAATTTCCTTAACTGGAATGAGCCTTTTCCATCTATTGGGATGTCATACAAACCTATGTGAAGTAATATGGAATCAAAGTTCATTGAAAAACTATTGTTATGAACAATCCCACTCGTCCCATTTTCATATCGCCTTCCATAAACCCCCACCGTCACTCTCCACCCACCCACTCCTCACCCCACCTTCCCCAACCCTACCCCTTAGGGTTGGTAATTTGAAATGAGCATAACTTTCTCGTTTAAAGTCCTTTCTTATTCATTTTTTCCTCTAATTTTTTGTTTTAGTTTTATGCACTATTGGGGTTGATTTAGGAATATTTAACTATATTCAACTTTATTTCTTATAGAATTTATGGAAATTCGTCTTTAATCTTTGTATCATAAATTTCTAAGATACATAACTATTGCATTTGAGCACCAATATGTTTGATTATATGAGTGCTTTCATCCCCTTGATATTTGTCCTTTTCTTCTAAGAAAATATCATCTTGATTGTCATAACACTTGGGTTATCGAGATTTGACGGGTTTAGGTCGAAATCTTTTAGACACTGTTCTTTTAGACTCAATATTCTTTTAAACACTTTTCTTTTAGACATTGCCTAAGACAATGCACATTATCTCAAAAACTATCACTACAGAAACTAGCATTATGGGAGGAATGTTTCTTGGCTTATGTGAAGTATTTGTTGGTATACCCAATTTTCTATCCTTTATGTCCCTCCAATACAAATAAATTAAATTCATACAATCCATGCCTAAAGAAATATCAATGGCTACAGTTATGACCGCAACTCTAAGTATAGAGGGTGGCATGGGATGTCTATAATACCATTTACAATGGTTTCCTTCATATGCAATGAAAACTTACCAAAAAATAGAGCAAATTAGGCTGACGATACTTTCTATGAATGACAAGGTTGTGATGCCTAGAAGAAAACCTCGAAAGATTAGCACTTGGGAAATATGGGTGTCATTTTCAATAGACTTGATATCATCATGATCAGACTCGGTAGTCTTAGACTTTACGAGGGGTATCCTCAGAAATGCATTGGCAGCAAGTCCACTTTCTTTACTGCCCACAACATAAACTTTGAATACATTTATTACCACCATAGAAGTAGAGAAACCATATACCTTGAACCATCAAACCAGAAGAAGGTTGATTAATATTTATGTTAACCTTGGAATTATTTGGGAGGGAGTCCTAAATATTATTATTATTAATTTTCTCAGCTCCTTCCATCCTCTATTCCGAGCCATGCAAGTGTCTTTGACTTCCTGAGTTGTGTAATTTTCCATGGCATACGAATCCTTGACGTTGATTCTTCTTTTTTCATTATCTTTAGTCCTGAAAGATATGGTTAGTAGCTTTTTCCACTCATTTTTCTCTGGTAGACACACTGGAATGAAAATGCAAGAACACTCTTTCTAGGTATTGTAATGCTCAAGTATTTCAGAGACTGGAGGAGGAAATCATACCTTGGGGTTAACCTCTTTTAATGTAGAGATTTAAAATTCATCACTTTGCTAAGGTTCACCCCCTCCTGATCACTCCACATACAACATAACCTCATTGCATCCATGGTAGCCATTTTTTAGGCAGCCCACAAAGGGCAATAGGCACTTGGAATCAGGAAGCTGTTAAAAAAATAGAGAGAGAAAATAGAGAAAGCGATTAAATACACAAAACCAAAACACGCTATATTTTATTGATCACATAAAGAAGTTACATATATAAGACTTAGATCACTGACTTCAAAATGTTACGACTCAGACATGACATGACTCCAACTCATAACTTATGAATCAACAGCTTCTAGATTGACTCCTCGTAACTCATAATGATAACTATACAGGACATAGAAGCATTACTTCCAACAACCTCCCTTAATGCTTGCATGGATAACATTAAACACACATATTACAATAATAAATAAATCTTTGTTAGATTTTTCTAATATGGCCATCGCTCGAACTGATATCTACTCTGAAATCTCATGGTTTCCACTCTTTTCTTCACCGCACATTTGAGCTTCCCACTTGATCCATTTAAGACATAACCTCTTCAGACCATCGTTGATGTGATTTACAGAATAGAGGCTTTTGAACCTCCTGGATTGCAACGGGTCAGTCTCGATAGTGAACCATCCTATGGAATAGCCAACATGTGTGAATCCATGACCCTCTGCAGCCTTCATCAGTGATCTAGAATAGAATTCTAGGTACAGAATGTCTTTAATAGATAATTCTATAACTTTATCTTCAATAAAATAACCTTTACGGATGCTCACTGAGCACGACGGGTCACACCATATTGACCTTATTAAGAACTACCTATGACTAATGCTCCTAGAACAAAACGGGTCATATTAATCTGTTAATTGGATGGCATGTTCCTTTTCGTTTTACATCAAATTTCATTTTACACACCAAAATAATTTTACATATGTAATAACCACTCAATCACTTTGTCGAATACCATTTTTTTGTTATATAATTACACAACAAAATAAAAAACTTTAATAAGGAAAACCACCATCTTCAAAGAAAGCTTCACTAGCTAACTAAATATGAACTTGAGACCTCTACGACAATGGTTGATTTGAAACTAGAGAAATAGAATCCAACATGGTCCCTTCGATCTTTCCGAAGCATTGACTTCATCATCGGTCATCGGTGAAACGAATAGTATTATGAGTGCAAGATTCATTGAGTAACATATTTTCTTGTCATAGACCTCCGTTTCGATTATGTGCCATGCAGTAGCTAGAGCAAGTATTGAAAGAGCATTAAACTAAATATTATGTAGAATGATGATACGATCTCTTCTCTAAACCCGGGATGCATTGATTGAGAATAAAATTGACTAGATATGACCATTCTTCTCTGCGGCTTCAGCAGCTCCAACAAGTTTCCTTAAAAATCATGGAATTCCTCTAGTATATTATGCTATGTGATATAAGGCATCCTCTTTAAACAAATAGGGAATCCAACAAGTTCTGTAGGGTTCATATTTATAACTAGTTCTAGAGGGTTCATATTTTTCTCCTTCGACTGAGAAGCCACCACCACAAAAATGTCCGAGTATAGTTTTTGAGATGGTGAGCTAGAGATTAATGATGAAGTACATAAATATTCTAATCCTTCTCAATTTTGTCAAGGTCGTAGGATAATTTTCACCAGCAATGCACATCTACTCCAGAAAAAATTACAGATCTTAGAACATAGAGTGGACTCCACAAGGCTCCACTACCTTGATTCCAATATGGATTTGTGGAACTCCTTATGCAAATTTTTTCATGCTAACAAATAAACTTGTCAGTGTATTTTATCTAATATTCCTAATTAGCCATGGCTAACTGGAATATTAGATTTTGTTTAATTTTTGCCTTCTATAGTTATTTGTAAATTAAAAAAAAGTGAGGACGGGGGACATAACTCACTTTTAGAATAAAAATTCACTTCGAAGTAGCACAATGTTGTGACTAAGAGGGGACCTAAGCGAGCCAAAGGGGGAAGCATAAATGGAGCCCACACAGACACATGGAGGGACTGCGCAACAGGGAAGAAACACGTGGCAAGAGAGGAATCACACAGGAGGAGGTGAGCCTTGGGATTGAGAGAGGCAAAGGCTATAAAGGAGAGAGGAGCCCCTTCATTTTGACCATTCTGGTTATGAGAATTTTTTATAGTCATTTTGACTTAGAGCACGCTGGCTGTTTATCTAGTCTGCAACATTGTTTAGTGCATTGAGTGTCTTCGTTTGGAGATCTCACCCTTAGCCCCGGGGGACTTCGAGTGCCTAATCCAGCAAGGTATTTCCATTGGTATTCCAGCAGTAGATTCATCAGCATTTCAACAACAGTTCCATCAGCATTCCAACAGTAGTTTCATTAACGTCTTTAAGAAACTGGGCAGAACCCCAAGGGGGTGGCTTTCGAGGTTCCACCATTTCAGAGAAGCTTTCTGGGTTTTTCTGGGTTTTTCGAGTAGAGTCCAATTACAGAGTTTCGGCCTTTTCTAAGGAGGGGAGTAGCCCCAAATCCTCATTCGATTTTCATCAGCAGCAGTAGCATGACAATTTTCTAGTAGTTGGGACACAAATCAGTGTGAGGCCATTCCAGGAAAGCTTTCTGCGTTTTTCTCGGTTTCTTGAGTAGAGCCCGAATCCAGAGTTTCAACCTTTTCCAAGGAGGGGAGCAGCCCCAAATAATCATTTGTTTTCTAGTAGCAGTAACAGCACATCACCAACATCCTCGCAAAGAGGCCATTCTTGTCATTTTGAGAGTATTTCTTCAGTTGTCTTGTGCAAGTCAAGGTGCCATCTATCTAATCACCTCTCGTACTCATTTATTGCTCAGTATAATAAAATGTCTTAGCATTTCTCGCTGCATTTCTTGTGTATCTCCTTATATTTCCAGTTTACATTATTATATGTTGTTCAACTGTTATTTTATCACTTTTGGGTTACTATATCATTTGCACATATTTTTTTAGAGTTTTTTGCGAGGGTTTGAGGAATATTCTAGGTTAGGAATGTTACAGTGGTATCAGAGCATAAATTTGGCTCAGCCGGTGGAGCTAGCAGTATATGACACTAGGGGAAAAAATCCTATATCTGTTACAAAGGTCAGAGATACAGAGACACTGGGCGTAGGTTGGAGAACACTTACGGAGAGGGAGACTGTGTTGCGGTGGCGGACATAGAACATGAGGAGCCTGTGGTAGATTCGATGTAGGAGGATCCGATAGTAGATGATGGCGGGAAGAGATTTGCAGATATGCTCCTCAAATTAGTGCAGGATCTGTCGTGGTAGATTGAGGTGATGGGGTAGAGATTCATGGCTATAGAGGCCAAACAGCGTGAGAGCCCACGAGTTTTTCAGATTGGTGAGGGATCAAGTGCATCCCACCACTTTCCAAAGTTGTGTGATACTACAAAACAGATGGCTTCACATGCCCCTACATGCTCTACCATGCCCACTTTCTTAGAAGCCGACATGGGGGCCATAGCCCAACAAGAGGCAAAGCTCGGACATATGGGCAATTATTTTGCAGAGTACCAGGCCTATGGGCAGGATTTCAGGGAAGCCCTCTCATTCAGAGATTTTTTTCAGCTCCAGCGGGATAGCAGACCCTGTGACAATCACAGAGGATATCGGCATTACCATGACGGCAACACCCACCATGCAGTGAGTAGATTCCACTTGTCTACATTTGATGGCTCATCAAATAGTTTGGCAAAGTCTTGGGTGGAGAAGTTGGACATTTATTTCCATCTTAACTAGATGTCGGAGGTGAGGCCCAAGATTGGTGCTTTCATGGTATGGTTACATTGGGGCAGTCCACAGTGACGACATATGCCAAGTTTACCAGGAGACTGATGGAACGATTTGATCGGAGGGATATAGAGCAGCATTTTGTTGAGCTGACAAGGCTTAAACAGACGAGGAGTATAGGGACCTACATTATAGATTTCCTGAGGGTCTCCGTGATGGTACTAGACCTCTCCACAGCATGGAGGGTCTATATGTATGTTGAAGGGTTAGCAGAGCCACTTTGGGATCTAGTCCGATCCACTAGACCAGCTATGCTCAAGGATGCTATCAGCAGGACTCGGGACCTACAGGATGTTTTTCCCAGGACTCGGACAACTTACCCCCAAATATAGCCTTTTCAGTCCAAGGGGAATGACATGAGGATTCCACCTCCAAAGGGGAATCCAGGACTAGTATAGGTTGAGGACGATGACAAGAGGGAGCTGAAGAAGAAGCGCTTATGCTTCACATGTCAGGATTCGCGGGCACCAGGACACAGATGTGCTATTGGAAAATCACATTTTATTGAGGTCTTCTCCAAGAGTAGTGGAGAAGAGGATGATGAGGAGGATGTGGAGGCAGGAGATAGCGATGCCATATAGGGACCTTTTCCACCTCCATCACCACCAGCAGGTGGTGCATCTTTTGCACCCAATAGAGGGTCCCTTGCAGCGATACGAGTAGTTCCCAAGTATTTGACGCTACGCATACGAGGGACAGTACGTGGCCAGCACGTATCAGTTTTGGTTGACAGTGGAGCAACCCACAATTTCATTGATGCACAAATGGTTGAGTGGAGAGGCATCCAGGCAGAGAGCTTCGATGGATTTTCAGTATTGGTGCTAGGAGATCAGACCATGACATGTGCTCATTATGTTCCAGAGCTTTTAGTGACGATGGGAACCTACACACTGATTGACCAATTTTTCATGGTCGATATTCTGGACACCAACATAATACTGGGGGTTCAGTGGCTGATTACTCTAGGGAAGGTCACGACAGATTGGAAGACCCTAGAGATGGAGTGGGATGATGACAAGACAGGGAGGCATGAGAAGATACAGGGACATTAGACATATCTGCCTCAGACTGTTTCGGCAAATCGGATGGAAGCAGTCTTCTGAAAGAGAGATATAGAGTGGGCAGTAGAGCTGCGTGCATTAGAGGCAGGGACTACAGGGCGGACGATACATCCGGAGATATAGTCCATCCTTGAACAGTATGCCATATTGTTTGGGGAGATTCTGCTAGGAAAGCCACTAGATCGGTGGTTTTAGCACACTATCGAGCTTGAGCAAGGCATCCAAGCAGTGATCACCACCCCCTATAGGCACCCCAAGGCCTATCGAGATGAGATTGAGCAGGCTATCCAGGAGTTGCTGGCTCTTGGGCTCATTTGACCAAGCACGAGTCATTTTTCTTCTTCTGTGGTGTTGGTGAAGAAGAAGGACGGTACATTGAGGATGTGCATCGACTACAGGGTGAGGATTGATCACAATAGCCTCAGGTTCTTTTTGGAGCAGAAGCAACTACAAGAGAGGCAGCAGAAGCGGATCAGTAAGATCCAAGCATATGACTTTGACATTGAGTATGTCGAGGGTAAGAACAACATG
This sequence comes from Pinus taeda, assembly GCA_000404065.3. Lineage (NCBI taxonomy): Eukaryota > Viridiplantae > Streptophyta > Pinopsida > Pinales > Pinaceae > Pinus > Pinus taeda. The sequence continues at coordinate 127,421 of APFE031272972.1, read as the reverse complement.
GTAGCAGATGCCCTTTCACATAGACCAGCCATGTTGTGTCTTATGAGTTTGGATACAGATTGGAAGGCTCGACTCTTAGTAGTGTACTCCAAGGATAGGTTTTCATGTGAGGTTTTGGATGGGCAAGTGGCAGATGATAGGTATAGGGTGGTCAATGAGATCATCTATTATAGGGACCAGATCTTCTTCACTGAGGGGTCTTAGCTCAAGAAGAAGATACCCCAGGCATCACATGATTCACCTTTGGCAGGACATCAAGGGTTTACCAAAACCTACAGGGCCATCAGAGAGGGGTTCTCATGGAAGCGCCCAAAGGAGGACGTACTCCAGCACATCTAGTAGTGTGATGTTTGCCAGAGGAACAAGGGAGAGATGAGTGATCCCACGGGTTTATTTTAGCCTTTTCCCATTCCGAAGGGGAAATGGGAAAGTATTTCGATGGACTTCATCACAGGGTTGACCATGGTACAGGGCAAGGATTGTATCTTTGTCGTCGTTGATCAACTGGCAAAATATGCACATTTTTTTGCCATATCTGCACACTATATAGCAGCACAGGTGGCCAAGTTGTTCTTCAGAGAGATCTTCAGGCTACACGGTCTTCCTAAGACCATCGTTAATGACAGGGATAGTCATTTCATGGGCGAGTTTTGGCAGGATCTTTTCCGGTTGGTGGGGATGGAGTTGGCACCGAGTACCAGTTATCACCCACAGACAGATGAGAAAACAACGATAGTTAACAAGTGGCTGGAGAGCTACTTGTATAACTATGTCAGTGGGTAGTAGCGAGCATGGCTGCAGTGGCTGCATCTGGGGGAGTACTGCTACAATACATCACATCACATGTCCATTGGTATGTCACCATTCTATGCCTTATATATTTATCATCCTTTATCTTTTGTTGACGTGATGTTTTGTGATAGAAGGGCTCCTAGAGCCAAGATATGGATCCAAGAGAGTCAGAATATTCTCCGAGCTCTCAAGGATAACATGGCTACAACACAGAACCAACAGAAGTTGTATGCTGACAGGGGTTGGGTGGAAAGATAGTTCGAGGTAGGGGACATGATCTACATATCGTTACAACCATACTAACAGTCATCATTAAAGAAAAAGGGGGCTAAGAATCTTAAACCCTGCTTTTATGGGGCATACAGGGTGATACGCAGGATTGGACAGGTTGCATATGAGTTGGAGCTGCCCCAAGGTAGCAAGATTCATAACATTTTTCATGTATCATGTCTGAAGAACGCATTGGGGCAATAGGTGACAGTGACAGATGAGCTACCACCCATGGATGATGAGGGGCATTTGGTGTTGCAGCCAGAGGCTATCATTGATACGAGGGAGAGGTAGCTACGGAGCAGGACAGTCCAGGAATTCTTGGTGAGGTGGAAGAATTTGCCAGATGAGGATGCCACTTGGGAGAGTGAGAAGATCTTACAACATCCATCACTTTAGTTGCTTGAGGACAAGAAATATTTTGCTGGGGGAGACTCTAATATTCCTAATTAGCCATGGCTAATTGGAATATTAGATTTTGTTCAATTTTTTCCTTCTATAGTTATTTGTAAATAAAAAAAAAAAGTGAGGACGGGGGACATAACTTAGTTTTAGAATAAAAAGTCACTTCCTAGTAGCACAATGTTGTGACTTAGAGGGGAGCCAAGTGGGCCAAAGGGGGAAGCAGAGATGGAGCCCACGCAGACACATGGAGGGACTACACAAGAGGGAAGAAACATGTGGCAAGAGAGGAATCACATAGGAGGAAGTGAGCCTTGGGATTGAGAGAGGCAAAAGATATAAAGGAGAGAGGAGCCCCCTCATTTTGATCATTTTTGTTATGAGCATTTGTGATAGTCATTTTGACTTAGAGCATGCTGGCTGTTTAGCTAGTCTGCAGCACTATTTAGTGCATTGAGTGTCTCCGTTTGGAGATCTCATCCTTAGTCCCGGGGGACTTTGAGTGCCTGCTCAGGTAAGGTATTTCCATTGGCACTCTAACAATAGATTCATCAGCATTTCAGCAGTAGTTCCATGAGCATTTCAACAGTAGTTTCATCAGCGTCTTTGAGGAACTGCGTAGAACCCCAAGGGGTGATTTTCGGGGGTCGACCATTTCAGAAAATCTTTCTGGGTTTTTCTGGGTTTTTTTAGTTGACTCTGGTTCCAGAGTTTTAGCATTTTATGAGAATGGTATTAGCCCCAAATCCTCATTCAATTTCAAATAACAACAATAGCACGACAGTTTCCCAACAGCTGCAACACAGATCAGTGTGAGGTCATTCTAGGAAAGCTTTCTCGTTTTTTTGGGATTCTTGAGTAGAGTTTGAATCCAAAGTTTCAGATTTCTCTGAGGAGGGGAGTAACCCCAAATCATCATTTGTTTTCTAGTAGCAGCAATAGCACAACAGTAGCATCCACGCAGAGAGGCCATTCTTATCATTCTTAGAGTATTTCTTCACTTGTCTTGTGCAAGTCGAGGTGCCATCTATCTAATCACCTCTTGAACTCATTTATTGCTCAGTATAATAAAATGGCTTCGAATTTCTCACTGCATTTCTTGTGTATCTACTTATATTTCTCGTTTACATTATTATATGTTGTTCCACTATTATTTTATGACTTCTGGGTTACTATATCATTTTCACATATTTGGTTGGAGTTTTTTGTGGGGGTTTGAGGAATATTATGGGTTAGGAATATTACATTTTAATAGCAATGAAGAAAATCATAACACACTACCTTGATTACTATATTCCTTTGACATTAATTTCATACTTGAATTCCACAATCATGCCCAACAATCTTGCTTGGATTCCAGATTTACACACGAATAAATCTACACACAACAAATAAATGTCCACACAAAATGGAAATTAACCACTAACTAATATATATATAGAGGATTAGCTCTCACAAATTTCACATATTTCCTGGACTTCCCATAAGGGAATCAAGCTAGAATAGGCTATGATACCATGTTAGAAAAATAAAGAGAGAGAGACAGAGAGAGAAAGTGATTAAACACACAACACCAAAACAAACTATATTATTTATCACATAAAGAAATTGCATATATAAGACTTCGATCACTGACTTCAACAAATTATGACTTAGACATGACACAGCCCCAACTCATAACTTAGGAATCAACAACTTTTAGATTGACTCCTTGTAACTCATAATCACAACTATACATGACATGGAAGCATTACTTCCAATGTAAGTGATTTTAGTGTTCCAAGAATCTGATGAGCAAGAAGATTCCTGACCTCTTCCACTCTTGAAATTACAATGCATTTTCATCCGTCATTGTAGTGACATATCTTAGGAGTAGATGGAGGCGATTTCAAAGGTAAGCATTGCAAAAGGATGGACTGTAGACACATACTTCATGAATTGCTTCATTGAATAATTGGGCTTGTCAAATGACAACATTACATCATAAGCATATTTGTTATTATTGTTACATGTTGTGAGTCCAATACCATGAAATATTGCTACTTATTGGCCTCTTAGGGTGGCCAAAACATCAATGGCACCCATTTCTAGATCTAGCCTCCCTTTGGAGGTACGTGTGATTAACGCCACTAAATTTCTGATGCAAGATATTCCCAACTTTGGAAAATTAACGAAACAAGTGGAAACTTCACTCACCTCAACATGCCCCACAAAAGCATAGCATAACCATCCCAACCACACAACCATATTTATGATCAACACCTTCATTGTGTATAAGCTTCCCTTCGAATTCAAAATAATACCCATTTCAGCAAATAAAATTGAGATGCGTATTTCCCTCTCAAGTAATTCAACACCCAAGAAAAACCCCCTTCATCTTGTCGCATACATATTCTACAACAAATTTTTATTCTACAAATATGTGGCATCTTTCCATCCTCTCCATATTGCTCACACTAAACATTAGTTTGGGGCAGATAAGCTGATAAAGTTTAGTATGGAGCGTATGATTAAAATCTGATTGTTAGTTTCCAAAATTTTATGAAATGTACCAACATGTTTGCTAATTTTCAGATAAAGAAGTTTGATATATATATATTATATATATATATATATATATATATAGATAGATAGATATATATATATCCAGAAAAGTACAAAAAAATTATTCTAACATTTTACATATATATAATGTTAGAATAAACTTTCTGTACTTTCTGGATATAAATATATTCTTCTAAAGGTACAAAAAGTTTATTCTAGCATTTTATCCATAGATAAGTAACATATATTCATTTTCAATGTTCTATTTTTTTTCTGAAAATGCAGAGACTCGTAGACACTATTCTTTTCTTCTTATTCCCAACGTCCAAAAACATGGGACTATGTTTGTTACTCATTCGGAAAAAATGTGGTCCATAAAAAGGAGGAACCGTGTTTTCATGGTGTTTATTTTATGTTCTTATGATATAACAATGACGGTTATTGAATTGGTCTTCAATATGCCTACATTTTTAGTTGTTCAAGATTGTCCTCGAACTCAATTTATTATAATTGAAGAGTTATAGCCATTTGAATAGTATAGTGGCATCAAAAATCTCTTGCTTCCTATCAACAATTGGTCTTGGATATATTTTAAGGTTAATTATGTTTGAAGCAAGTTTAAATGGTTTGCATTATGGAGCTAATGTTATGCCTTGTCATATATATTTCTATGTGAAATAATTTGTCACATGTCTCAAAAGTGTCACTGAAATATTTTTCAATGAATTTCAAGTTCCCGAATAACATGGACTTGGCTTATAGAACAACAGACCTTGATTGTGCACGAACTGGTGCAATGACTTGTAGTGAGCTTCTAGACACAGGAAAACCTTATGTACTGGTAATGTCATGCCTATTAGAAAATTATATATTACAGAGCAGTGGAATACGTAAAATATTGTAGAAATATAAACACAGAAAACACATAAAACAAGAGAGACACAAATATACGTGGTTCACCCAGTTTGGGCTACATCCACGAAGAAACAGCCAGTCCTTCTTTTATTATTATCCAACAAACTAAAGAGAGACAACCTATAGCAAATCTATTGTAACTCCCTCGTCGCTCTCAATCTCCTCTCTCTTCCTCGCTCAGAATACAGATCTACGTAGATGCAATACAATTCCCTCATATATAGCGAGGGGTTTCCTTCTAGGGCAAAAAACCCTAAATTAAACATAATTTCTACCATCAAATCTCCACCTAATGAATGGCCCAGATTGACTACGAAATTACAACATTTTACAAGGCAATTTCAGATCTATTCTTAGCTTCGGGGGCGCTGCCCCCTGGACCCCTCTTTAGGGGTGGGGGTGGGGAGGGGGGCTCCCAAAAGGTCACAACCGCCCCCCCTGGAACCCCCTGCAGCAAATATGGTTCCAATGTGGTGATACCTTTGAAAACAGAAGATAATCAGGCTCCACAGCCAACAATGCCTAAGCACTACGTAGTCTCTGCATTTTTCCCTGATTTACTGATCTGGAATGTTGCAATTTTTTGTTTGCTAGATTATCTGTCAAATAATTACCTTTTTTCATTTTTTATTATAGTAAATTATAGTAGTTTTATGTTAGTTTTATAGAGCTAAAAATGAAAAAATGGCCTTATTTTTTATTTTTTAATGCTTGTCATGGTTTGCCAATTTTTTACATGATGTTTTTTAAGTCTTGAAGTCCAGACTCTTAGTGACTCTTTTTTCTGATTCTGAGGTTTGCAACACTTGGAAAACATCAGTTTTAGTGTATGAAGGAATATCAATAATTTGTAGAGCTTACCACTTAGAGTGTGAGATTACACTTCCTCCTCACTAGATAGGTGGTTCCATTTCCTATCTCCTTTATTTTAAATTTGTTCCTCCCTTATATAACATATATACAGTTGATTTTGAACTATCTTTATGACTAGTGTTTTGAGCTAATTTTTTGAAATGTTTCATGTCAACCTCATGTTAAGCATTGATAGGCTTGCACATAATTCTCATATACGAAAGTAAAAAGAAGTTGTTTGTGAAATAAGATTTTTGTGAGATTTTCAAATACTATCTATCTATCTATCTATCT